>QUWT01000263.1:72787-123014 GCA_004329165.1 Spatholobus suberectus | reverse complement strand
ATTACCTAAATGTTACATTTGATGATTGTGTTTGGATAGTTTATTCCAGAGTATCCTTTCACGTCAAACCTCATGAAGGATTCTTCTCATCATATTAAAGAGGAGACTTTGGTACGGTGAAGATGGGCAATCATGTCACAAGCAAGATTGTGGGCATAGGAGAAGTGACTTTGATGATTGAGAATGGAAATAAGCTTGTGTTGAAGGAGGTAAGACATGTACCTAAGATGCACCTGAACCTTATCTCAGTAAGAAAGCTAGATGAAGCCAGAATGATAAATCAATTTGGTTTCAATTAATGGAAGCTCAGCCGAGGAAGCATGATTGTTGCTCGCGATAAAAAGGAAGGCTTTTTGTACATAATGAAAGGAAAGATATGCAAAGGGGAGATGGATGTTGCTTAAGATGCAAGCAAAGAAATATGGCACAAACAAGTGGGACACAGGAGCGAGAAGGGATTAAAGATCCTCGCAAAAGTCCATCTTCCAAGCATAAAAGGGCAACCACTTGAATCTTGCAAAGATTGCCTAACCAGCAAACAACGCAAAGTATCTTTCCAATGATCACACAATGCTAGAAAAAGAAAGTAGATCTTGGATCTTGTTCACTTAGATGTTTGCTCAACTTCTGAAAGATCCCTTGGTGGTGCCCAGTATTTTGTTGCCTTCATTGATGACCATTCTAGAAAGTTGTAAATGTATCTATTAAAGACGAAAGACCAAGTTCTTCAAGCTTTTCAGGAGTTTCATGCATCTATGGAACAAAAGATTAGTAGAAAACTGAAATGCTTGAAAACTGATAATGGCGGAGAGTACAAAGGTCCATTTAAGCTAAGTCTCAAGGGATAAAACATGAGACAATAACCCTAAAGACACCACAGATGAATGGTGTAGCTAAAAGGTTCAATAAGACAATTACAGAAAAGGTTTGAAGCATCCTTTCTTATGCAAAGCTCCATAAGCATTTTGGGGAGAGACAATAAGAACTATTATTGATTTGATCAACCTATCCCCTTCAAGATCGCTAAATGGACAGATACCAAATGAAGTAGGGTATGGATAGAAAGCCTTTTATGGTCACTTGCAAATCTTCGTATGTAACGCTTCTATTCACATTCCAAAATATGAAAGAGTAAAGCTTGATGCAAAGGCGAAAGAGTGCATATTGAACTTGGTTTCAAACTATGGGATCCTACAAATAAGAGAATTGTTCGAAGCAGAGATGTGGTGTTATTTGAGGATCAAACGATCCAAGATATCAAGCAGTCTAAGAAGCCAAAGTTCAAGGTGGTTCTTGATCAAAGACCTATTAATTCAGGGGGACAAACTCCTTAGATGGAACATTAAACGGAAGAACCTGATCAGATGGAACAACTTGATCAAATGATGGAAACTAATGAGACAGACAAACCACTTGATTAGATGAATAAAGATCAGACAACGGAGAATGTTCAAATGGAATAAGAGCCTCAAGTGAAATGATCAACAAGAATTAGATAACCATTAAGAAGGTATTTTTCAAATGAATATGTCAACCTTTCAAATGAAGGAGAACCTCAAGGCTTTGAAGAAGCCATTGAGATGAATGACAAAAAAAAATGGCTGTAAGCCATGAATAAAGAAATGCAATCCTTAAAGGAGAACCAAACATATGATTTGATGGAATTACCAAAAAGAATAAAGGCATTGCGAAACAAATAGGTGTTCAAGCTCAAGAATGAAGAGAACAACCAAACTCCAAGTACAAAGCATGAATTGTCATAAAAGGGTGCAACCAGAAGAAAGGCATAGATTTTGAAGAAATCTTTTCATCGGCGGTGAAGATGACATCTATTAGAGCAATCTATGGTCTAGCTGCCAAACTAGACTTAGAGATAGAACAGCTCAATGTTAAAACAACATTCTTACGTGAAGACCTAGAGGAAGAAATGTATATGGAGCAACCTAAAGGTTTCGAAGAACCAGGCAAAGAACACTTAGTGTGTCGTTTAAAGAAAAGCCTCTACGATATGAAGCAAGCTCCAAGACAATGGTACAAAAAGCTAGATCTCTTTGTGACCTAATATGATTTCAAGAAGGCCTCTGTAGACAATTATGTGTTTGTGAAGAATTATAAAAATAGTGAGTCCATCATACTTCTGTTGTATATTGATGATATACTGATTGTTGGAAAAGACAAGACAAAAATAGCTACTTTCAAGAAGGAATTAAGCAAGTCTTTTACCATGAAGGATTTGGCTCTAGTGAAGAAGATCCTAGGAATGAATATTACAGGATATTGTTCTAGAAGAATGTTGTAGATATCTCAAGAAGCTTATATTGAAAAGATTCTTGAAAGGTTCAATATGCACAATGCTAGAGTTATGCAAGTTTCATTAGCTAGACATTTCAAGTTAAGCAACTCTCAATGTCCAAAGAATGAAGAAAAAGAATAAATGAACAAGATGCCCTATTCATCTGCTGTGGGTAGCCTTTTTATGTAATGGTTTGTACAAGACCAAATATTGCTTATGCTGTAGGAGTTATGAGTAGATTCCTATCAAACCCAAAAAAAGAGCATTGGGAAGGTGTTAAATGGATACTAAGGTATCTAAGAGGAAATGTCAAAAGGTGCATGTGCTTTGGCAATGGAAATCTCATGCTCATTGGGTATTCAGATGCAGATATGGTGGAAGATGTGGATTCTAGAAAGTCTACATTGGGATGTTTGATTACTTTTGCAGGGGGATTTGTTTCTTGGCAGTCTAAACTCTAGAAGTGTGTTGCATTATCAACCATTGAAGCAAAGTATATTGCTGCATCAGAAGCTTGCAAAGAGATGAAATGGACGAAGAACTTCCTAAGTGAGTTAGGACATAATTAAGATGATTATGTGGTAAATTGTGCTAACCAAAGTACCATCCATCTAGCCAAGAACCCCATGTTCCATTCACACTTAAAACACAATGACATTCGATATCATTGGATACAAGAAGCGTTGGATGAGAAGGAATCAAAGATAGAGAAGATCCATACAAATTTTAATTGATTTGATATGATGACTAAGACGATGCCAACCAAGAAGGTTGAAGACTGTTGCAAAGGTCCTAGTGTAGTAGTGCATTCCAATTAAGTCAAGATGGGGGAGATTTGTTGGAACTCCTCTCCTTAATTTTTTTTCGATGAATGGAAGAATTTATTAACAACTAGAAACCTCTAGGAAAACCAATACAAGCCGAATCTGCCAACAAGGCATTTAAAATGAAGGGGCAACATCAAAAATCCGACTAGAAACAGACAACTCTGTGCCATGCTTAGCCAAGGCATCTGCCATTTGGTTTACTTCTCTAAGCACATGAATCCAACTCACTTCACCTCTATTCCGATGAATGTTATGAATGGCTCGAATCAAACTGTAAAGAGAACGAAGGTGGCCACACCCATGAGTCAACATCCTTATAGCAACCTGAGAATTAGAGCAAACAATATTTCGAAACCCTCTACTCCACGCCAGGTTCAGTCCATTATAGATGGCCCAAAGCTCAACTGTTAGAGGAGAGCACATACCCAATTTAACAGAAATAGCCGCTAAAAAATTACCAACCGAGTCTCAAATTGCCCCGTCACATGCCGCAATGCCATCCACCCCAACCATAGAGCCATCACAGTTAACTGCAACCCTCCTAACTCCAGGCGGCACCCAACGGATAAGCCCATGAGAATCACAATCTGCCCCACTTGCACCATCACACTGGAAACCATGGTTCTAAATTGCGGTTGCGGTCGCTGTTGCGTTTTCATTGAAATCCCTAATATTGCGAAAAATTGCAGAAAAATGCGGTTGATGCGGCCGCAATTGCGGTCGCGATGCGGTTGCGGTGAGTCTAAAACCCTTTACGTTGCGGCCGCAATTGCGGTTGCGGACCGCAATTTAGAACCATGCTGGGAACAAAGGCCCACCGAAATATACGCGTGACACATATGGAAGGCCTTGTGAATAACTTCATTAGAAGGCCAAGCATTCGAACCAAATACGAAGCTATTCTGTCTCCACCAAATAACATAAAGTGTCCCAAATAAAGATCACCACTCCGCACCGTCCACCTCCACTGTGCTGTCAAGATTAGTCACCAACCAATTATCCCAGCTTCGTGCTTCAAAAAAGGAAGCCTCTGAACTAGGGGCAAACTGCAACCACATGTTGCGAATCTGCATGCAGTCTCTAAAAATGTGGAAAAGATTTTCAGGACATAAAGAACATATTCCATACAAACCAGATGACGTCATACCCAACAGCAATCTTCTAGCATTCGTAAGCAATACAGAATGGCTACACTTCCACAAAAAACCACGGACCCGCTCTGGGCCTGTCCATCTCCACACTAGCTTAAAGAGCTGCTGTAGCGGACTCCTACTAGATCCCTGATTCCTCTCCTTAATGGAAGAAGCACTTTAGGAGGAATTAATGGTTGAACATACCAAGAGGTCTAACTCTTGAAGCCCACCACTAACATTGAAGGAAGTAAATGCATAGCGGACATTAAATATTCACTTTCTCATAAAGGGTCACTTTCCTTCAAGAATGAAGAGTCCTTCATCCCTGATAAGCAGGGAGGCTTGTGAAGTGGTGAAACATCCCATCCATTCAGAATTCCTCTTTGAGAGAAAGAGAGAATGATAGAGTTAGAGAGTTCTTGTAATTCTATTTGAGAAAAAAAGAGTTTGGTTTCCACCACACTTGATGAGAAATGAGAGATAGCCATCCGAAAGGGTGAGATTCTTTGAATGATCTTCTTGAGAAAGAAATACTATTTGTAATCCTACTTTTATAGTGGAAATTTTTTATTGGACTAGGTCCCGTGGTTTTTCCTTATATTGAGAAGGTTTTCTACCTAAAAGTTACTGATGTTATTCTTTTACTTTCTACACTTATTTTTGCCTCTACATAGTGCTTATTTTGCCTTTACAGATGAGAGAATTTGATCTGTTAATTCCCTACAACAAAAAGTAAGGTGAGATGCATCTGCCATAGCAAAGTAACATTTTTCTAGACATTGTTTAAATAAATTCCTTGCTAGCCATGGCTACATGCATTGGCGCCCTACTAACCATGTCCATAGCTTTAATTTCGATAAACGTGAAGGAATTTCAATATCCAGAGAAAGTGGCATGTGATATACTTACTTGAAAACAAATTGCGTTCCACACTTCCCCCGCACAGGTACTCATATATTAGTACCCTATGTTTGCCTTCGCAGCAGTATCCAATTAATTTGACTAGATTTGGATGTGAAAGCTTCCCCAAAAAAATGACATTTGCCTAGAAAGCAACCAAAATCTTAATCAATCTTACAACAATTTTTTAACCAACAATTTTTTTGGTTACATCAATTTATATGTGCCAATAGTAGAATAAGCATAGCATGTGAAGGCATCATGATTTTGCAGTTAGATAATTTCATACGAAACAATGTACAGAAAAACTACCAGCCATTCTCTGCTCCCTTGGACAATGTTGTCACCATCATGAACTTTAACAGCTACAGCGAGTGTAGGAAGCCCCCTCCTTAACTCCTCAGAAATGAACCCTTTATAAACACTTCCAAAATTTCCTCCCCCTAACACGCGATCTGGCCTAAATTTTGCAGTCACTATCTTTAGCTCATCATAAGTGAATGCAATCAATGGATTTGCAGCTGAGTCACGGCGTAGGTCTTTTACTTCTTCAGGATTTGATGGTAACTTACTATCATCATTCCATTGTTTGGTTTTCTGGTTTTGTTATTTTGGTGAATCAATCAGAAATGAGAACAAATGATGTGCACATTTAAACTCTGAAAACAGAATATTTATTCCCATTTTATTGTATTCATCCAATTATTCTCAGAAAAACAAACAAACTAAAAAATTAACAATAGCAAAAGCTATCAGAGATTACATTAAACTGTATATAGAAGGTGATATATATCATTAATCACTAGTATTTAAGCGTACACTGTACAAAATAAATATTTCTTTTTATATAATTAAAATTCATAATAAATAAATATTTTAAATATATAAATTATATCTACAACTATAATGAAGAGGATATCTTCTTTTGATCTTCACTTTTTATTTGATTATTATGTCTTTTAACTATTTTCTAAATAGTCTACTATTTTATCCTTTAACTACTTTCTTTAAACTATTCACTCCACCTTCTCTCTCTTTTATTTTATTTTTATTTTTTAAAAAAAATGAAGAGATTTTCCTAGTTATAATTAAAATTCATAAAAAAATAAATATTTTGAATATATAAATTATATTTTAAATTTATAATGAATGTATTGAATTGTAATATAAGATTATTTTTAAATTAAAACAGATAAACAATTAAAAAAATCAAGTATACAATTCATACATATAAAGATAAAAGAAGAATAGATTGAAAAGGTTGAAAGATATTTTTATGCTAGTTGCGGAGATAGTGTGTAAAATATACCTCCTAAAAAGAGAAGAGAAAGAATGTTGAGAATGCCCAATTGAGAGCGAAGAGAGTGAAACCTTTACTTTCTAAGTTACAGGTTCTAATTTATATTATAAGAGTAGATTATACGATTAGCATAATATATTTTGTTAGGGTAAAGTTATAATATTTATGAGTAAATTGTCGTTTTAGTCCTTAAAAGTGTATAGCACTGTCACATTAGTCATTGAAACTAAGAAAATTTCAAATAAGTCTCTAAAAGTGTAATCTGCCAATCACATTAGTTCAAAATTTAAAAAAATGTGACTTAAATGATAATATTAACATATGTTTAGAAACCAAAATGATAATAATAAGTGGTTAAATTTAAGGACTTAGATGAAACAACTAGAAATTTCAAAGACTTATTTGAAATTTTTTTAGTTTGAGACTAATGTAACCACGCTATAGGTTTTAATATAAGGTTATCTTTAAAATCAAATGAAAAGATAGTTAAGAGATTCAAATATACATATATATAAATGAATGATAGTTTGAGAAGGTTGAATTATATATATATATTGTTAGTTGTGAAGATAGTGTGTGAAATGTAATTCTTAAAGAGAAAAGAGAAAAGATGTTGAGAATGCCTGATTGAGAGAGTAAGGAGAATAAGACTCTTACTTTCTAAGTTAAGGATTCTAATTTATTATAAGAGTAATTATATGATTAATATAATATATTTTCAATTAGCGTAAAGTTACAATATTTATACTAATAGTTTAGTTTTCATTACAAAAAAAAATTATAATAACAAGGACTAATCATGCGACAAATAATTAGTAAATAAAATTTTTTATTTATAGTATCATAAATTTCTTCTAATTTTAATTAATTGTATTTATAGAGACTGTGCTTATGCAAGAATTTTTTTTTCTTTAAAAACACCAGATTTTATCAAATACTAGGTAATTGATTGTATCTAACCCCACATTAATTTTAATATTATCCACATTTTCTTATATGTTTTTTTGTAAAAAATTTATAGCATGTTTAGTTCAGGTTAGGTTTGTAATAATAATTTTTTAAAGTTCTCTATAAGAAAATGAAAAGATATCTTCATTCTCAGTTTGTTCTTGCACTTAAATATTAAAAATAAATTTCACTGGCAAATTAAGAATCAACTCATTAGTCATTGGAATTTGGAAGATACCAACATAATACCAACCACAACCACATCATGAATTTTTGAAAAGACAAAAAGTAATAATTACCGGATACTCATTGTGATCTGTATTGAGTTGAGTCTCTTGATGTGCAGCTAGTTGGATCATCATGTCAGCCTCCTCATTAATTGGGGCAAATATTAGTTCAAGAAAATTGGGTCGATCAGCATCTCTCCACTCTGCTACATTCCATTTCAATGCTTCCCACCACATGCTTTCTCCTTTGATGATCCTCAAAAATTTGCTTGACAACTCCGACTTTGAAAGACTTTGGAGTTTTGGGCAATAATAAAATACCATTTTTTCTAAAACCTGTTCAACATGCAGACCATTGAAAATGTTGACCAATTCTGGAAGATAGAGAAGCGTAATCCTTCTCAACCTGGGGAGGCAAACACTGATTTTTGTTCTGGTAAGTCATGATTTATCAGGGTGGTTACTTTTGGACAGTCTTCAACAATAATCTCCTCCAAAGAGGAAAGGTTGTTAAGAGAATTTAAGGTGAAGACGGTAGTTAACATGGGACAAGTGTGCAATGCTATAGACTTCAAGCAGAGAAAGGAGGGGTTAGGCCCTCGGCAAATGCTTCTTAAATTTTTCATATAGAATACGCTCAAAAACTCCAAATTTGGAAGATCAGGCCCATCATGAAAATAACCTCTATCGACAATTGTTTCCATTTCATTACATTCCGCCAATATACATACTTGCAACCCGCACAAATTCCTCAACTCAAAATCAGAGAGACTCTTGATGGTCATATGTCGGTCTAGGTACAAGGCCTTGAAGTTTCCAAGATTCATTTTCACTACAATTGGAACATTTACACCATTAACAAACTTTATACTATAGTCACAACGTTTGAATTTTTGCTCCAGTTCAGGTGTCACGCGCGATATGAAACGTTGCATATGATGACCAACAACCAATCTGAAATTCAGGGATTTGTGGACTGGTATGAATTTCAAAAGGTTAGCCTTTGGGACATATATGCTCACTGTCTCCAACCTCTTCAATCCAATAATTTCCCCCAAAACACTATTAACATTCTCATTCCATCGCTCATCTTCAGGGTCAACATTGATGTTTAAATAATTCAACTGAGTAAGACTTGATATCACTCCTGGAGGAATAATTGTTGAGTTGGAAATTTGCTTGCCTTTTTTGCCATGACCAAGTACATGATGGTATCCATCAAAGCATAGGGTTAAGCTTTGCAGGTTGATCAATTCACGGATCTCTTTTGGCAAATGGGTTATCAAAGTCCCGTCAAGATCAAGCTCTTCGAGATTCTTTAGCTGTCCAATTTGCGGTGGTAGTTCCATGAAGAGATCACAACCTCTAAGATAAAATTTCTTAAGTTGTATTAATTTGAAGACAGAGGGGGGCAAATCCCTTATACTAGTGTAGGATAAGTTCAAGTGTTGAACCAGAGGCATGTGGTTGAAAAATGAGTCAGGGATATCCAACAAATCACCATTGCCCTGCAACAACAGCACTTTGAGTTTAGGGCAATCTGGTGATCGTGGTAGCTCACATATTTTATTATCCATCAATTCTATCTGAATAAGACCATGCCATCGTCCAATGTAGGGTGGCTCCGTCAATCCTAATGCACCATGCCTTATGATGGAAGGATTCGAAGTGTGTAATGATTTTATTATATCATAGGTTTCTATTGGCAAATAGACATCTCCAGTTCCACATTTCAACAAGACAAAACGGTCTAGAAGCTCTGTGATGTAATATTGTACTTGCCTTCTGTATTCACCAAATTCTTCTAAATCCATTGTCATTTCTTGTGTGCATCCTAATAAAATCATAGCCAAATCAGACGCCAAGATTGCATCTTGCACCCCAATTTTAATGTTGTGAACAAACAAACTGAGTTGAAGGCAATGCTTTCGTGTATCATCAATGTCTTCCCAAATAAAATTTACGAACGCATTGACCATGACTCTACTAATGCCAATTCGGTCACTATCTTGATAATCATAGAAAGGATTCCGGTTGTTTAGTCTGTCAAGTGCAAGTTCCCACTGTTTAACATCTTCCACATACTTCAGGTACTTTGCCACAAGGACAGTGGCAAGAAGATGACCATCGCATTCCTTAACTATTTGCACTGCAATTCTCTGTATGGCCATTGATGAACATACCGTGCTACTGCCCACATAGCTGCAAAAGACTCCCCAAGGCAACAAATGATCCTGAGTCTTAATATTCAAATCCATTATGCTTGTAATTCTAAAGTCGTCATCCTTCTCTGCCTGTGTTGACGGCTCAGTTGTAATCAACACCACAATTCCAGTCGGAAAACGCACTTTTTGAAGGTCCAACTTCTTGCTGCTGTCTGCATCAACTACAATCATCAAATGCCTATTGCTTGCCATCTTTTCCTCAATGCGTTGTGTCCGCAACATGCCATCGTCTTCTGTCACAAAAACACCTCCCATCTTCGTATTGATCTCTTCTTGAACCCGAACCTCTGCATCAGTCTCATATGTTGAGGCATTGATCCATAGGGCCCTAACAAAATCTTTGTCAATGCCAAACATGTTGTGCTTCTCTTCCAAGGCTGCTACTATTTTGTTCACTACACATCTTTTTTCCACCAAGTTTCTGGTTAACAGCCTGACATAGCATGCAGAATAATCTCTAGAAAATAAAGTTTGAATTAGTTGCTTAACTGCGAGATCAACAGTTAAGTGGAGAATGGCTTCTGGTATTGCATCATTATGCTTGAATATGGATCTCTCACCACCTTCTATTTTTATTATTATTTCCATTGGCATAAATCCTTCCATGTGTCTCAATGCCCTCTTAGTTAGAACACGCCATGGTTTGTCTATGACACTATCATCATCGGTGGACAAAAACTGAGCTTTCCATTCAGGAAATGCACTAATCCAGGATTTTAATATACCTTCCTCGTCTAATTTCATTGGATAAGTCAACAAGAGGCTGATAAAATCCCTTATCCTCA
This sequence comes from Spatholobus suberectus, assembly GCA_004329165.1. Classification (NCBI taxonomy): domain Eukaryota; kingdom Viridiplantae; phylum Streptophyta; class Magnoliopsida; order Fabales; family Fabaceae; genus Spatholobus; species Spatholobus suberectus. The sequence goes on along the minus strand of QUWT01000263.1, from coordinate 112,376 downwards.
CCAACCTTGACAGCTCCTTGTCTGAAACTTCATCTTTTTCTGATGATGTTCCCTCTGTTTCATTTTTAAGAGAACCACGTGCCTTGCTCAAACGGGTACCCATTTGCTGGATGTCTAGCCTCCTGTGACAGGTTAATTTAAAATATCAATAATGATAGTTTTCCCAGGGGATGGTAAATATAAAATAATAAATACGTTAGACAAAGGCCTTTCTAATACAGGATATTTTATAAGATTCAAAGATCAATTTATTTGTCAAGGAGCATGCAACACAATTGCCTCCCATTTTAGCTTTTAAGATTTCCTTGTGATGTTAACATGGGTGGGTCAGTCATTCAATAGTTACATTTTTTTCTCCTACCCAATCGTTCGCATCTTCTCTTCATCTTCAAAATAACTATAATCTAAGGAAATGTAAATTTGTTAAATATTTTGAATTTCAAGAAAATATAAATTCTTTTTAATTATATTATCTTCTTATTACATTATTGGTCTCTTAGTATACATACGTACAGATAAAGACCAAATTAAAAAAAAAAACATAATTAATATTTTTTAATTTTTTAAAGTAATAAATCATTGACTAAATTACTAATTTGGTCCCTTAATTTATTTATTTTATTGAATTGGATCCCTCTGTTGTTAAAAGATTCAATTATGTTTCATAATTTTTAAAAAAGCTTCAATGTTACCGTTTTCATCTGAAACGACGTCATTTTTTACTATATTTTTCACACTGTTGAATGTAACATTAGACAAAAAATGACGTCATTAAAGAGTAACATTAGAGCGTTTTCGAAAATTATGAGACCTAATTGAATCCTTTAATAATTGAAGGATTCAATTGAACAAAATAAATAAATTAAAGGACCAAATTAATAATTTAGTATAAATCATTTAGAAACAAACTTATATATGTGTGTGTGTTTCATTTAGTATAGATACAAACAGACAAACACCAAATTAAAAAAAAACACAATTAATATTTTTAAAATTTTTAAAGTAATAAATCATTTAGGAACAAACTTATATATATGTGTGTTTGTTTCATTTAGTATACAAACATACAAACAAAGACCAAATTAAAAAATAACATAATTAATATTTAAACTTTTTTAAAGTAATAAATCATTTAGAAACAAATTTATATGTGTGTGTGTGTTGACAATTACTTTATATAAATTATTGACAATTACTTTAGATAAATATATATTTTATATAATTAAAATTCATAATAAATAAATATTTTTAAATATATAACTTACATTTTAGATTTATAATAAATAATTTAAATTATGATAAAAGGTTATTTTTAAATTGAAACAAATAGACAGTTAAAAAAGTTAAGTATACATATAAAGATAAAAAGAATGTAGTTTGAGATGGTTGAGAAAAATACTTTTTTACTAGTTGTAGGAGTAGTGCATGAAATACACCTTTTAAGAAGAGAAGAAAGAGTGTTGAGAATGCTTAATCAAAAGAGTGAGGAGAGTGAGACTTTCACTTTCCAAGTTGATAATTCTAATTTACATGATTGGAGTAGATTTTTCACTTGTACATCATTTAAATATAATACATGTAGACATGAATAGAAGTTTGTTTCTATTTTTCACTGTCATGTAATTACATATATTTCCATTATGCGTCAATTCATACTCGCATAACAAGGGAAAAAAATAATATTAAGGTAACATTTAAGGTAGGAATTTTTTTATTTTCAACTAAATCATTTTCCTGAAAATGAGATTGTTAAGAGTAGCATTCTAGGGAAAATTTATAAAATATGTTCCTAATTAAGCCAATAGTAAATAATATTCCAATGCAAAATCATCATCATGATTGAAGCAGTGCCTCTAAAAACATTGTAATTTTACCTTGAGTAGATCAAACACCTTCTCTGCAATATATTTTTGTGGAAGGGTGGCACCCTTCTGCAAAAGAAAATAGGGAAAAAAAAAAATGAGCGTGCAATCACTTAGTTAAACGATAATGATATCAATAAACCCATAATTTCATGACATAAGATTCCTAATAAGACTACATTTTACATGGACTGCATAAGGTGCATAGGTGCTCAGTTGGTAAGTTCCAGACTCGTATTTGGAAACAAAAGAAAAAAGGGAAATTTATGGAACCAACTGTTTCATGTGTGTACAACAGCAAACAGGTCTCTCATCATTATATCTGTGCACGTTTCTATGTCACCTAGTAGCAAACAAGTCTCTCATCATTTAGGAATTTCTAAAGGCCTCTACTAATGTGAGACAACTAATGGTATATACTATATAATGGTCTAGCTTTGCTTTAATTAATGAGAATAACAATGTGTAATAGACATTTACAAACAAATTTCGAATTAGTATCTATAATGAGTTTTATGCAACAAATGAAGGAAGAACTTATTCACCAAAAAAGAAATGAAGGAAGAACTTGTGAACAGCTAATAACTAGAGGGAAAACTCAGTCCCTGTTGTTAGGCTATACTTTTTCTTAACAGAGCACGTTATGAGGCTAAATTAACAATTAAGATATTTATAAAACGAATTAGGATGCACATTTAATGGAAGCAATTTTTTTTATTTCCACAGGAATCACGTTGGAATCAAAAACAATAGGAGGTAAAGGTCCTTTGGATAAACTTTTCAATAAACAATTATAAAAGAAGAAAATAAGAAGGTAAAATAAATTAAGTTTTTCTCAATAGTTAGAATTAACTTGTGCCTAAGTTAAAAATCAGTTTTGGAGAAGTTAGATGAGAAAGCCTCTATAAAAGTTGAAATGAATAAGTTGATCTCCTGTAAATGGTTATTGAGAAGTTTATTCAAATCTGGCCTTAATTATGCATTATTTGCTGGCTGTTTCCTACGGATTTTGAAACTTAAGTTAAACATGCGTATGATGCTGGCTCAAATTGAAGCGATCTAATCATAAATATAAATGATATTACTAGGAAAAAAAAAATTGACAATATCCATTCAAAAGAATCCTGACAGAACTGAAAAGCAGCAACCTTCAAGTTTCATTAGTAGAAAACATTAAATCTAAGCCAAAACTCAATCAGAAAATTGAGCTTGAAACTACATAAATATTGATAAAGGAATAATAGAGAGAAAAAAGATTGAGAACTATTTGAAATTTCACTGATAAATGAAGCCAAACTTTAACACCAGCAAGATGTTAGATATCCATGTATTAACATAGCAAAACAAAGCAAACCTATTAGCTACAGTCAGATGCAAAATTAAGGAGAGAAAATTCAGATTAAAAGTGACTACATTACTACAAGAAAACCCGAGAACAAGTGGCCTTTTCTAGCTAGACAATCAGCAAGGTGTGCCTCTTCACACAACAGACCCCTAAATCACAAGTTCAATTTGGATCTGTCAACCATATTACACTTCTAGGAGTCATGCACCTTTACTGAAATATGTCACGAAGAGAATGCATGTTTTAATCTCACATTCAAGATGTTTTATGTCATTTTATTTTGATTATATTTGCTAGTTGCTTTGTTCTTGTTTGCCTGACATAGTAATAGTCTTTTTATCTTTTTACAATTCTCCTTTCATCACCTCCAAAAGCTGACAATTTATTGACGCATGTTCTTTCTGAACTGTTCTTTCTTATCATTTTTTCCCTTTCTCTTTATACTTTTGGTGAACAGTGGTGGTAAAAATGTTACCGGCACAAATGGCACAGCATTGACTCCATCTACCAATTCCAAAAATTTAGGCTGATTGTCACAACATTACAATTGTGGATCTTTAACAAGCTGTGTGATTCTTACTTCAATTTCATCATGTTATATAGATCACGAAAAAGGTTTGCAGTGTGATTCTTGCTTTATTCAATTAAAGTAACAGGATCAAATCACAAAAGGCTCTGTGATTCTTACTTAATATATATCCATCACTTAAAAAAAATATAATATTGATATTTTATATTTAAAAATAACACACACATATCAGATGATAAATTATGCTAAAATTTTAAATTAAAAATAAAATAAGTAAAAATTAATAATCATTATTTTAAACTATCACTACTTTCTTGATCGCCCACATATCCTGATTGTTTGCAGTGTAGGAAAAATTGCGCATTTGCAGCACATATAATTTTGAGTAATCTTTAATGACAATAGTTTATCTATGATGGTACAGTTTTATATGTTTTTTCGATTCCTATAAATTTATAATATAAAATTTTATATCAAATTCAAAGATCATATATTTAAAAAATCCAAATTCTTTTTACTCATATCTGCATATGTATATATGATTTATAATTTTCAACTCGCGTTTATAGGTTTCTTTTTTATGAAATAAATTCTTCAATCAGATTTTTGAAATTGGGGTTGGTCGGAATTTTATAACTATGGATAATAGAGGCATAAAGCCGGTAATAAAGAGTGCACAGTACTCACCTATACAAGACTTGAGATGAGAATTGAGATCCTCACCCACCGGATCGACCTGCTTTTCTATTCCTCCTTTTGAAGAAAACCTTGACAAGTTAAGTCATGGTAGAAGGGGAAGCAAATTAATCAGATATATGAACTGCTCCCTAAATCGCTATGAACTTTAGTTATTCTATTAGATCTTGATTTAAGTAGCCATCATGCGGACGGATTGAATAAAAGTTACGAAAAAATGTAGAGAAGACCATTGTAAGTTCATATTAATCTTAAACATCTTTTCCACCATGATAAAAGATAAAGAGAAAAAGAAAAATGATTGTATTGATCAACCGGAATTAAAGCTTTTAGTGTATTTCCTAACTTAGAAAGGGAAAATTATAGAGAACGCAATACATACCCGGTCAAAGATCGACTGGTTTGTCCAAATTGAAGCCAAAGGCTTTGTATGGAGAAATGAAGCTGCTCATGTCCTTTTCTTTTTATTTATGGTGGCTTGTAGGAGGGATCATTTTATAATTAAAGCTGTCCCAATCTTACCTACTTCTCTAACTTGACTCCTATTATTTTTGACTTAGTTGAGACTAAAATCTAATATATCTAAGTAGCTTTTTTTTTTAAATTATTTTTACACTTTTACCTTACTAAGTTAGTTAAATTAAGTTATAAATAAATTGATATATCTAATTTTAATTTTTTTTGGCATACAATTAGTCTAAAGTTTATATTATGCTTATACCTGTTACATGCTTTAAAAAGAGTATCATAACGATATTATAAAATAAAATATGAGATGATTGTATTCCTGAATAACAGGAACAATATTATTCACTTTCAGTGTTTTATTGTCATCACCCTTCTTAAAAAATTATTCCTTCTAATTAACTTCCAATTTTATTCAATGAATTTTTACAGTGTCTTTTAGTCTATTATCTTGCTAACTGGGCTAAGAACTTGAATCACGTTGGTTATTTTGAGATTTACTTTAACGATAATGCGTTTTTTTTGTCCCTATACCTGTGATCAAAAATTAGTCAAGGTTCTGATATTTTTATATTGATAAATTTGATTCTGAAACTTTAAAAAGCATATAAATTTAGTCTCTTCTCTTTAAGAATTTATCATTTTTTAAAATTTAACAAAGACTAAATCTACATTTTTTTAAAGTTTGATGATCAAATTCATCAATATGAAAGTACAACTACCTTAACCATGTACGTTTGACAAAAAAATATAGAGACTAAAAACACTTTTTTTTTCATTTTTTTAATACGACAGTACTACTTATTTAGGATTTTACCTCAATACTATATACCAATATATATTTCATTTATACGTTTATTTTTATCCTCAATCTTATTAGGTTTTTATCACATGGTCTAAACTCATTTTTCTTAATCACACTCTTGCCATCATTATTAATTAATATTATTATTAGTTGTTATTATTTTTATCACTTGTGGTTTAATTAAAATTTAGTCTTACACTAAGATAGATAGTTATTATTTAGTCATCTTTAATCAGACCATACCCTTTATCTCTTTATTCTTTCTATACTCAATATAGGTGTGTTTGGATTTTTATATATATATATTATCTTTTATCTCCCTTTGTTACCCATTTATTTCATATATTTTTCTCTCATTTAATATTTGTTCAATAACTATGTTATAGGTGTGAAGTATCCACTAGTTTTATTGATGACTAATCTTTGTCGGAGAACCTAATTGGCCACCTTTAGTTAGGCCTCATCTAAGATGGTTTCCTTTATGTTTCATTGTAGCTTTATTCTATATAAGTATCTTCTATTATAATCATTATCATTGTTGTTGTTGTTGTTGTTGTTGTTATTATTATTATTATTCATTTTATATATTTATTTATAGGCAATTGTTAACTAGTGCCCTTAGGACACCGGTTAAGGAGTAAAAAATGAAGTTTTTACTAAAAAGTGTCATTAATACACATTTACTGTGATATCCAATGCACTCCTAATGTGAATTCTAACAAAAACTTTTTATTTTGAATTCCTTAACCATTAGGGCATTAGTTAGCAAAACCCTTATTTATAATATTTTATTTAGGTGTAATATTGTTACTATCCTAGTTTCTTGATCCTGTTCTAATCAATTAGGATTATGAGATACGCCCTAGCCCAAGCACGTTGGGCCATAAGGAGGCAGGATTATGTCTTCATCTTATATATTTATTTATAATATTTTATATAGGTGTAGTATTATTATTATCCTAGTTTCTTTGTTACTGTTCTAATCAATTAGAATTATGAGGATACTTCCTAGCTCGAGCACGTTGAGACACAAGGAAGAAGGAAAAGCCACCTTTTTTTTTTTTAACTCTTTTATGTGTTGATGCATGTGTCTTGGTTCAATCTTTTCCATTTTCTCCAACCCACTTGTGGTCCAAGAGCATTAACAAAGTGCAACAATTGCACCACTAAATTCTATTTTTATTTTTTATTATTATTGAGCGTGTAAATCAACTGATGCAGTATTATTGCAGCTTAATTAGGATTATGAAGATACTTCCTAGCTCAAGCACGTTGGGTCACAAGGAAGAAGAAAAAGCCACCATTTTTTTTTATACTACTCTTTTATGTGTAGATGCATGTGTCTCGATTCAGTCTTTTTCATTTTCTCCAACCCACTCGTGGTCCAAGAGCATTAACAAAGTGCAACAACTGCACCACTAAATTCTATTTTTATTTTTTTTATTATTAAGCGTGTGAATCAACTACATGGTATTGTTTTAGCTTAATTAGGATTATGAGGATACTTCCTAGCTCGAGCACGCCGGGACATAAGGAAGAAGAAAAAGCCACCATTTTTTTTTCTACTCTTTGTGTGTTGATGCATGTGTCTCGGTTCAGTCTTTTTCATTTTCTCCAACATACTCTTGGTCCAAGAGCATTAACAAAGTGCAACTACACCAATAAATTCTATTTTTATTTTTTTTATTATTGAGCGTGTGAATCAACTGATGTGTATTGTTTCAACTTAATCAGTAGTCTCGATTCAAGCAACTAACATGATATTGCTTCAATTTAATTAATAGTCTCGAATTCGAGTACTGTATTTACAATTGGTTAAATAGTCGAATAGAGAGTTTTACTACCCATACCCGAACTGAATTTTATTGAGGCTGATTGACCAATCTAGTGTAATTTTAAAAACAAATTATCAAAATAGGACCCTTTTGAAACATATTACCAGCATGGGTCTTTTTGACCGTTGACCGGTCAAAGTCGTAAGTTTGACTAACAAAACTCAGTCCACGTCATCAATTTTTATTTTTTATTTTTTAAATTACACGTAGGCGTCCGATGTGGAAAGTAATCCGTAGTTCAAAGTAGCGGAACTCACAGGATCGCGCTAGGTGGTGCAATCCTGTTAATTATGCAGTTCATACTTGCAAAACTCACAGGATCGCGTCACATGGCGCAATCCTGTGAATTATGCTACTCTGAACTGCAAAATTAACAGGATTGTGCCACGTGGCCTGATCTTGTGAGTTCCGCTACTCTGAACTACAAAATTAACAGGATTGTGCCACGTGGCGCAATCCTGTGTGTTCCACTATTGCCACTAGCTGGATCAACTGGGTTGCGCCACGTGGCGCAATTCGCAAGGGTCGTCGTAGCGCTCAACAGGGGTTGGACTTAAAAAGTTACATAAATATAAACTGATTAACAAAACATAAAAAAAACACGTAACTACAATGGAAAAGTCGTATTGTAAACCGAATGTGGGAGGGGAAATTTATAGGACTTAAAACGCTATTCAGAGTAGCGTAATTAACAGGATCACGCCATGTGGCGGAATCCTGTTAATTCCGCAATTCAGACTTGTGAAACTCACAGGATCGAGCCACGTGGCACAATTCTGTTAATTCTACTACTCTGAACTGCGAATTACTTTTCACATTGGACGCCTACGTATAATTTAAAAAAAATAAAATAAAAAAGTAATGACGTGAACTGAGTTTCGCTAGTCAAACTTACGACTTTGACCAGTCAACGATCAAAACAAACCTATGCTGATAATATGTTTCAAAAAAATCCCATTTTGGTAATTTGTTTTTAAAATTACACCAAATTGGTCAATCAGCCATTTTATTGACCATAAAGATCTTACCTACCTCAAGAAACTAACATGATTGTCTCTCAAAAAAAAAATCCTTTTGTACCCAAAAAAATTGTTGAAATTTTAAATTAGTTTTGTGAAGGGTAGCTCCCTAGTCCACGGTCCTGTAGCCCAAAAAAAGGTCCAAACTATGGTTCTAAATTGCGGTCCGCAACCGCAATTGCGGCCGCATCAACCGCATTTTTCCGCAATTTTCCGCAATATCAGGAATTTTAACGAAACCGCAACTGCGACCGCAACCGCAATTTAGAACCATGGTCCAAACAGAATCCATTTCACGGTGCATCTCTTCTTCCTCCTCGAGCACGCTGCCAGCACGCATGGCAGTCCAATTCTTGTCCCCTTTCCCCAACTTTCCAATCCCAGTCAGTTTCCCATGATAGCACACCTTCTCATCCACAATTCTGCAGGTTTAATTTTTAATTTAATGACAATAATTCTTCAAACAAAAAGGAGACAAGAACAATGTCAAAGGGGCTATGAGCGTCCCTATTCAGTTGCCCATAACAGTACCGAGAATGAGAATTTGTGTAACGCTACAGAAATTACAATTCTACACTAAAACTTAAAGCACAATTTCATCGCAACTTCATACAACTATAATTCATAAAATAGCAATTTGAGCAGAGAGCTTAGTCCTTCTCCACATATTTCAACAGAGAAGAAATAACAGCCACCACAGGCCATCCCAGCAAAGCAAGCAAATAACAGAAACAAATGGCTTACCCATGATGCAGAGTTGACTTCTCCCCCACCTTTTAATGGAACTGAGAAATGTCCTCTGCTGCGCTCACACGGTGTTCAGGCCCCTCCGAGAAATTATCAAGTAGTTTAAAATTATTAAGTATTTATAATTTCAGCTAATATTTATATAATATATATTCAATTTTTATAATTTATAAAAAAATTAATAACATTTAATTATACGTTACATGTCATATGAAAATTAATGAAAATGATAATAATTCAGCATCATTTGCTGTGTTCACAATGACAAGGACGAATCCACTTAGCATGCGACAGAGGTGGGTATACATTTCTGTCCCAGAGTGGAGCATGTGGTCTAAACATCGTAGTTAGAGATCACAGTGGGATAAGAAAGGTGCAGGTGATAATCTTCCGCCGCTCATCTCGAGTTGAAAACCTGTCCTATATAACCCCGAATCCCAGGTATCTATCAATTTTATTTAAATAAAACTTATATATAATTTTATAAGTGTTATTTGTACTATTTTTTAATTAAAATTAGATTTTTTTTGCAGTAGTCTACAAAATAAAAATTTATATTAAAAATTATATAAATTATTAAGATAAAACTTTAAGTTTGATTAAAAAATAATATAAATAATACCTATAAAACTGTACCTAAGCATCACAGTTAGGGTCACAGCGAAATGGCAAAAAAAAAATTAAAAATAGGAAATCATTACCATTGTTTATTAAGAAAAAATGTTTAAAAAAACTCATTAAAAAAAAAATAGTTTTTGAAACCAAAAATGAATTCAAGAGTCAATTACGTATAAAAAAAGTGTTAGCATTTTAAAATTGACGTCCATCATAAAGACAATTATTTTTAATTAAATGTGTAAAATTAGATAGTTTTAAAATTATTTATTTCACTCCCAAAAAAATTTGGATATTTTATTTATTTACAAATTATATTATTTTTATTTATCGAAAGAACTCTATTTAAAAAGAAAATATTTTATCTTTAAAAATAAATTAATTTTATTATTTTTGAAATCGACAAAAATAAACTCTTGTTCTTACGTATCCTTCAATGTAATAGAGAATCAAACTTAGTTAATTATTTGTAAAAAACATTTTGTGGGTTGATATTTTTAATTTTAATTTTTTTAATTGTTAAATTTGATATCATCAAATTATATAATTCAGATTTGTCAAATTTACCAAATAATCAAATAAGAAGTACTTCCAACGCGGTCATATTTAAATTTTATGATCATTTATTTTATTTTGGAAAAAAAAGTGTTTTAGTTTTAATTTAGGAATTAAATTCTAGAATAATTTTTATCTTGACTAAAAAGAAATGCTAATTTTATTTATGCACATAAATCTTTTTATTCATTTTTTTGGTATTTAATTGAAAAGGACTTTCCAAGACAATTAGATTTGTACTAGTTTTATTAACAACTTAACAATTAATTCTATACTAACGACAAGCAAATAAGGAATAAGAAAACAGCTGATTAAAGTTAATAATTGTCTTGTGGATGGAATTTAGGAAAAAGCTTCCAGTGGGTGACAGGAAAATAAAAAAGATAAAATAAAATGTTTACTTTTTATTCATAAATAAACGTTTCCTTTTTCTTTTTTTTTTGTCTTTTACTATATTCGGGACCTTCGTACAAAAATCAAAAGATTATTAATATGAATTTGGATCAACTTTGTCAGATATATATACTATTTTTCATAAAAGAAACTTAAGGCCCGATAAATATGAGTAAAAACAAACAGAGGCAAGCCTTGTATTCGTTAGCAGGGGGAGAAGAGTTTCTGAAAAGGAAAAGGGGAGGGGGGTTAAACTGAACAAAGTCTAAAAACACAGATCAGCTGAAAAGGATTGGAAAAAAAAAAAAAACTAAAACAACCTTCCCACTCAAAAAAATAAAAATAAAATGAGAACAACCTATCATCTAACTTCCACCAAACCAGCAATTGGCATGAGAAAACCAAGACAAATGAAAGCATAAGGATTCAAAGAGAACCAAGACCCACCCGGATAAGTTGACCCATTAACACCGCTGATCAAAGCTAGATCTCAGCAGCAAACCCTCATGACAAACACAATAAAATGCAACCCAACAATCAGGCTAAATCAATAACAACAAAACACAAATAAAGAAGAAGGAGAAAAAGAAATTAAAAAAATGGAGAGAAAGGATACTTAACAAGAGGTTAGGACACAACATAGCCTTGAACATTGACAACAGAAGCTGGTGTAGTGCCTCACTGTTACTCGCTGGTGCTGAGCTTGGCTCCCAATGATAGCTGCTGGCTGTGATGGGGTGGCTGGTTAGGCTAGGTGTTTATGTGAGAAGATGAGGGTTGTGTACTCAAAGAAAGGGCTATGGGCTGTTGTGCGTTTCAGTTTTGTGTTAGTGGTTTACTCATGGAGGCTTGAAGAGAGTTATTACCATGGTATTTTTGAGTGACAGAGGATGAGGGAAAATGAGAGAGTCGAGGGTGATCTTGTGGGTCTTCTATGACGTGTTTTGCTAACCCCTGTAGAGAGTTCCTATTGTGTGTGGAGGTTGGGCGAGAGGGTGATAGGATGCAGGTGCTGTGTGCAGTGTGCGAAAAGTGTGATCCAAAAATGAATCAGAACGAGGGTTTAAAAATGTGTCTGTGCCACTGTGATGATGGTGAATATGGTTATATGAGAGATGCAGGTTATGGGATAAAAGAATCAGAGAGAGAGGAAAACGGGGTCGCTGTGTGTAGTGCGAATGGGTCTTGGTTTTTTTTTTTTGGGTTTCTGCTGCTGCGTGATGTTCATGGGGGCTCATAGGTCGCGATTGTCATTTTGTGTGCTGATGATGAATGAGAGAAAAGAAAGAAAAAAGAGATGAGGGTCTCTGTTCCACTTGAGTGAGAGAGAACTTTTATTTTTTTGAGAGAGTATCAGAGAAGAGAAAAGATGGGGGTAGGCGAGAGGGTCTGTGTTATTTTTGGGTTCGTTGTGTGTGCTAATCAATGTGTGTTGAATGTGAGTGAAAAGCTAGAGAATATAAATGAAAGAGAGAGGGATTCTAGCGTCGCTGCAGTGTGTGTTCTGTGCAGAGTGAAATCGTGGTTTTTTAAGAGAAAAATGAGTGTGTGCTGGATCCGTGAGAGAAGATTGGCAAGTATCTGCGTTATTTTTTGGGTCAGAGAAAAATGTGTGAGTCGTGAACGAATCTGAAATTGAGCTGTGTAACGGTCATGAGGGAGAGAAAATATTTCATACATGTGAATCCCTTTTTTATTTTTTTGTAAATGCTGAAGTTTTTGTAAAATGGAAAAAAGAAATGCTTATGAAATGTGTTTTGGTTAGTTATCTGAGAAAATGGAATATTATTAATTTAATTTAAAAATTTCTTTCTTTCTTTTTTCCTTTTTGTTTTTTAAGAATAAAATTAAAATAAGAGAAACATAATATTTTAGACCAAAACAAAACTAGATGACAAATGGATTTTTTTTTGTTTATTTGATTTTAAATCTCTTTCTTTCTCTCTCACTCTCTCTACTTTTTTCGTATCTTTAATGCAATCCCCTTCTCACTCCTCACTCTGTCTCTTTTTCTCTTTTTTTTTTTTAATTTTTTACATTCATTTTTTTAATTTTTTTTATTATATTTTTTGTTGCCCAAACAAAATTTGGTGTCAAAAGCAAGTTTTGTCTTTTTATAAATATTTGGGATATTTATGAATATTGTTTAAAATATTTTATAAAATATAAAGAAATTAAAATAAATTAAAAGAAAAAATTTAAAACATATTATGAAAAAATATATTTTAAAACATATATTTATATTAAAATAAATTAGAATAACTTATTTTATATATAATTAAAATATTTAATTTATTTCAAATTCTAGACACCCATAACAATAGATACCTTACTATCCGCTTCCACTCTATTAATAAACAAGTATAAAAAAATTTATTCATTTTACTTGTAAGTACTCTTTAAAGTATCAATTTTTTATCCGTAACAAGTTTTACATGCATGTATGAATTTTATTGCCAATCATATGTCGGAACCAAAGATGTTAAAGCGTCTAGACCCTCAAATTTTGAAGATAACAAACTTATTAAAGTTTTAGTCTATGTTTTTAAACTAACAGATTTACAACATCCATCTTGAACGAGCATCCAATAAAATCATATATGATGACCGTCCAATGGTAAGTCTCATTTACGGACTAAGTGTTCTTAATCTTTAAACAACCACTCTAGACGCATCCAGACACAAGCTATTAAATGGCTAAGTCTTTTTCATCCAATCTTTGCATCCTCCTTTTATATATTGAAACTAATGCCTCGCTTTTTTAAAATCTAACGTTCAAATATTTCGAGCATTAAATGGTAAACAGAAACTTTTTAGTGTAAAAGTGCAGCAAGTCATAAACAGCAAGTCAACTCTTTGAGCTGGCTAACCAAATGAAGAATATTTAGAAAAGCAAACATCCCGCACAGAGCCACTCTTTCCGTTTTAGTGCAAGTTTAAAAGTTGTTTTCTCTTATATGACTGAAAGCTCAATACGTGCACCTTTTCTTGAAGATTTAAAGACAAGACTTCTTCAATGGTTCTTTTTCGCTGAAGACTATATATATCGAGAAAGAAGAAGAAGTAGATGACAGAGAGACAGTGAACAATGAAAAATCAAGCACGAACATAAAAACATTGATTGTCTTCTTACGCGTCCACTGGACGATACTTGATAAATTCTAATACTTTACTGTATTGTGCTTAATCTTCCATATCCTCACTATGTGAGTTGAATTTGTTTATAAACAACCATTTTGTTGTGAAAGCCTGGAAAGGCTTAGTAAACAAAGAATACTTGAGTTGGTAAAGCAATCTGGGGTGATTGCATTGTAAAGCCTAAAGAGGCCGTGAAGAATACTTGTAACCAAGATTGGTTAGTGAATACCTTCTAGGTGAAGGGACTGGATGTAGCTCAAGGTTGAGCAAACCAGTATAAAATTTTCTGTATGCTTGTCTTCTCTATCTTTTAGCTCAAAAACATTTTTGAACTTAGTTTTTTTTTTTTTGAAAAAGTTTTTATATACACAATTCAACCATCTCTTCTTGTACGTCACGTGTTCTTTCATCATAATGCACCAAAGTATAGTAAAGCAAATTGGATTGTATAAGGATTTGTTTAAACCAACTTGTTATATTAGGACTCACTTGGGCTTAATAGCTTTTGGTATATTGAGCGAACCTAAATAAAGCAATGTGTAATGGGCTGGATCATTTGATACTCTACACCCATTGATATTGAAGAAAGTTTCACTTAGGGAACCACGTACCAGTGCAACAAAAATAAGCAACACGTTACCTTGTTAAGTGATTTTTCCAAAATCTATTAAACTGCTGCAGGTTTGACATAATGAAAACCTTATGTAAAATGTTAGTGAATGGATTGAAGTAAGTTTTCCTTTGGGTCCAACATAAATTGATCATAGATTACGAAGTCTTTCCCAAAATTGGATAATCAACTCATTTTTATATTTTGTTTTATTAGAAATAAAAAGTCATTAATAATTTTGAGGGTAAATACAATTTATATACTCACACACACTAGCATTTTAGCTTGTGCAATGCACAAATAATTTTTTATTTCATATAACTAAAATTTATAATAAATAAATACTTTTAAATATATAAATTACATTATAATTAAAATTTGTAATAAATAAATAATTTTGATCATATCAATATATTTTAGATTTATGATAAATAATTCATATTTTGATATAATGTTATTTTAACTATTGATAATTTCTTAAAAAAATATTGAAATTTAATATATAAATAAAAATAAAAGTGATAGACTAAAAGATATGACAAGTTAAGAAAATTCTTAAAAATACTCTTGTTGAAGAAAAACAATTAAAATACTCTCGTTAAAAGATGGTTTCTAAAAACACACTTGTTCAATATAATTATTCTAATATATACATATATATGTACATATGTATACATATACATATGTATATACACATATATACATATGTATATACACATATATACATATATATATACACATATATATATATATATATATATATATAATGTATACATGTACATGTACATGTATACATTATATATATATATGCATGTATATCTAATATTGAATTTAATATTCTTATTAATTAGATTAAGTATACGAAATTTTGTATAATTTCAAAATTATTTAATAGTTAATCACATTATTTTATTTTAATGTACAATAAGATACTAAAATTTATGTAAATATTCAATGTTAAATAACATATCTAAAAAAATCTAAATGATGTGAAATTTGATATACAGGATTATGAAGATAATATCACACAATTCAATGGTTGAATTGGTTAAGTTTGCACTCTATAAAAAGTTATTGAAAGTATAATTTTACCAACTTTAACATCTAGTGTCAATGGATCCTAACCCCCACACACACATATATATAATTCATTTTTTGTAGTAAAAAATTAGAAAAATATTATGGTAATTATTGCTATAGTCATTGTGGAGACGATGTCTTTTATACTATGTGACAACATTTTGCGCTTGCGGCACCTGGGCTTTTTAACCACAGAGGGGTAATTTTTTTTTGAAATTATCTAAATGGATATTTTTTTTAAAAAAAATTCAAATTGAAACAAGTCGTGCTTCGAAAATATGACTTTTGAATTAGAAGTTGTACTTCGTAGGGGGACTTCACTTTTTACGTTTTTTTACAACTTTTATAAAAGTTGTATTTTCTAAACAACACTTCAATTTTATATATTTTTTTAAGCAACTTGAGGTCGTGTTTACAAAACACGAAATTATTTTTAAATTTTTTTTGGTAAAGTCGCTTTTTTTTATCTGATTCGAAGTCGTATTTCAAAATCTCGCCAGGTAAAACTGACGCTCCCTTGCTCCTCACTTCACTCCACCGTCACTCATCGCCGTTCAACATTGCGACACTCCTTGTTTTTCTCTCGCTCCACGCTCTTTTTCGCGTTGATCCTCTCTGTTTTCGCCTTTTCCCGTTCGAGATTCTGTGTTTACCTCCGTTCAATCTGTGTGATGCTATGTTTGCTTGCTTTGCACTCGGATTCTACGCTGTAATATTCGTTCCGGAATTGATTAATAGTTTTTTTTGTTTAATTTTAGTGTTTATTGCTAATAGTTGTTTATAATTTCGTTCAATTTTTTTGTTTAGTGCTAATAATTGTGTTGTAATTTTGTTTAATTTTTTTTGTTTTGTGCTGGTAGTTGTTTATAATTTCGTTTAATGTTTTGTTTAGTGCTATTTTTTTTGTTCTAGTAATTTTGGTATGATGCATGCCTTTTCTTTTTCGGCGTTTAATTTGGAGAGCACCGACTAGAGGTAGAAGCTGAAAAACTAACGCATTTGGAGTTCTTTTGATTTTTCATAATTTTTCTTATTTGATTTTATTTTTGTTAGTTTAATTATTTTAAGCAGATTTAACTTTTAATTATTTAAGCTGAAAAAGGTCAAGTCGTGTTTCGACTTCACAAAAAAAAAATTAAAAGTAATTTTGCATGTTGTATTCACGACTTCACGTTAATTTCAAATAAAATAAAATAAAATTACGCCCCGTGGTTAACAAGCCCGGCACCTCATATACATAGATTTTATTATTTGTTAAGATATACATAGTTGGTAAGTAACTTATTATTCGTTTTACCATATTTAATTCTTAATATTTTAATATAATTTTACTTTTACTCTTTTTTTTTTTAACATTAGAGTTAAAATGCTTTTTCACTTCTCCACAAAAATGAAAAATGTTCCTCCACATTATCATCTTGGGTTGTCAGCTTAGATCCTAGTGATTGATGTTAATGTCTATTTTATTGAAATCTTCTTTGTTTATTGTATGCATTCTCAATTGCCTTCTCATCTATCTATTTTTGATTATCATTATTTTAAGGATGTACCTTTCATTCCATATATTGAAAACTTTGAACTACTCCATGTCTCAAATTAGCATTGTTACTCTTTGAAAAATAGAGGAATTTGTGAAAAGTTGATTTTTTATTGTAAAGTGATGCATCTTTTCTTTTATGAATCTTTCACTTTGTACCAATGTCCAATATTTTTTCATGGTGTTTTGTGGTAACCATTTTACTTTTATAACATCATAAATTTTCTTCACATTTTTTGGCTAGATGATTGAATAAATGTAAGATTAATATTTGTTTTGGCATTGATAATGTCTTTGTTCTGCTTGATGAATTGCCCCAAAAGATTGAGGATGAATTATATTTTGTAATTGTATATTTACTTGGCATAATCTACAAAAGATGTTGGACTTTAGTGTGCGTGTGTAATCAAATTAAAGAGAATAGTCAACAATGTTAGAATTATACTTGAAATTTTTTGTGAAAAAAATGACTTGTTAAATAAATAAATTATAGATCTAGAAAGTTTGTGGGACAACTAGAAGAGCTGACGTTTTAAATTGATAAGAGTTCAAAATTCGTAGAAAAAAATTAAATTATAATTATCTAAAAAGATACTTTTGTCTAAAAAAGATAGAATTTATATAAAAAAACCCATATAAATATGTCTTTTTTTTATCAAGGTTGAAAACGAGGCAAAACAGGGGTGGGTTTGACTGTCATTGTCCCTAAAGTCGGGATAGGTTCGGGGGCAAGTTTAAGAGAAGCAAATTTAAAAAAATCCAACCTCATCCTTGTTGATGTTAGGGAACCCTGTAGGGAACCAACCCACTTTTTTAAAAAAATTAATTTATTTACATATAATTTTAAACAAATCATGTATTAAGCTATTAATTACATTTTAATTCAAAGAATATATAAAATTAATGAACAACATGAATCATGAAAATAAGAAATTTAAGAACTAAATTACTTTTTTAACAAATTATGTAATTTTAATTTATTATTTAAATATTATTATAATTTAAAAGTGTGTCATATAACATATAAAAGAACATAAAAGAAGGAATTATGACAAGATAGTGAAGATAAAAAAAACTAGGAGCATGTGAGCTCAACTACTACATAAAGAGTATGTCTGGCAAGCCACTTTAGAACTAGTAGCTTATAAGTTAGTTTGATCAAAATTAGCTTGTTTGGTCCTTGAACTTATTTTAGTAGCTTCTAACTTATTTTAAAAGTTACTTTCAAAATTAATAGATCTCTATACTTGAGGATGATTAAGTAAAATCATCAAATCTTCATGTTCCTTTATAGTATAAAATTTAAAAATTATTGTCCTAATATTTAAGATGATAAATTATTAGAAATAAATTTAAATATTGAAAGTGATAATTATAAATATATATATATATATATATATATATATATATATATATAATCAAATAAATGCATCTTTTTATTTCATTTTACATTTATCAACTAAGTTATTAGTTAATCTTACCAAACACTTACATTTCAACAAGTTAGTTTCAAATTTTCAACTCAAAAGACATTATCTAAACATTATAGGTCCTTTTGATTTGTTAAAAAATATGATACTGGACAACACAAAAATAATTATTTCATGTTTGGTTTAAAAATGATTAAGGGACAACACAAATCAAGTGATAAAGGATAGAACAAAAACTTACTTTTTTGTTTCTTAACAAATCATGAGACAACTTTTTGTCCTTAATAGAAAAATACTCAAAAGACAAAAATACTCATTTTTATTTCTCATTCAATAATTATATTTTCTCTTTTTTTCCTTTCTCACACCACCACTGTTGCCATCGCCCATTGCTGCTACCATCATGGTCGTCGTCGCAGACACCATTGTCATTACCACCACTACCACTCTCCATCGTTGCTACTATTACTGTCGTCGTTGTTGTCACCACCACCAACACTGTCGCCATCATTGTCATTACTATTACCACTGTCACTACCAACTGCCACTATGGTCACCACTACTACCACCATTGTTACCGTATTAAGATAATTAATATGAATTGTATAAGATAATTAATATTAAAAAAAGGTATCGTAGTAAATTTTATATTATTTTACTTATGTTGTCTATTGTCTACCAAATAATGTACAATATAAAAATTTGTCTTGTAACTTAAGTGTTTGTCTTATGTTGTTATCTTTGTATTATACATTAGTGCGTATCAAACACACCCTATAAATTACTAAAATAAGATCCTTTATCAAATAAGTCTAATTTGCTCAAACAAGCTTTTAAACTAGTAAAATAAATTAAAAGCTAACTCAAAAGTCTTCCCAAAACTAAACAAAACAAAACCATCCAATGTTCATTTTAAAAACAAACATATACAAATTTATTCAACATTCGGTGCAAAAAATCCTACTGCAAAGAGGGGGAAAAAAAAGAAAGTCAACATTCAAGTTAAATATGATCAAAGTACTTTCACAAAACACTACTATAGTTTGACAATTCATCTTCATAATTTGCACGGGAACTTGAATTGGTCAGCCGCTCAGCCTAACACCATTACTAGTAAAGAAAAGGGCGTCAATAAAATATGATATTCAAACCCATAATTTTTTCTTTATGAACAAATAGTTAAATGGAATTAACAAAACAACAAAAAGGATGGCCACTGCAGTCACGGCTTCTATTTGCATGCTGCACAAATGGCAGTCTCAGACGGGTTAGGTGAATTGCACAATTCAAGGGTGAAATGCACCACAGTTCTTTGCAGTTGAATTTTGAACCGCATGAATCGCAAGCATTAAAGATAAATTTTACACGTTATATTATAAAATAAAATGTAAGTTAAAATTTTTTACACCAGTTGGTTTGAAACTGTATGACCTGTAGTTCGTTTTGAACCGCAGGTGATCTTGTTTCGCGGTGAAATTGTTAATTATAGTTATAGTAGGCACTTTTTTTGGCTTTACCTAGTCATTTTTTAAAAGCATAGAAGCCTAGCCAAACGCAAAAGACTACAAAACCTGTTTTGTTTTATTTATTTCAAATAGGCAAAGTTAAACTTTTTATTTTTTTCAAAAGGTAAAATTATTATATTCTGTATAAAATTAGCATGTTATACGTATTATAGTACATATACAAATATTGTATGCATTATTTATATTTTTTGATAATTAATAAATTATATATATTATAACTTTTTAATTTTATATTTACGTAAACAAATACTTTAACCTGGTAAGCTAAATATAATTTTTGAAAGACCTAAACCTAAGTAGGTCAGCCTAATTAGTTAAATAGTTCTTTCCAAAGTCAAAGCCTAACTTGTTTGCTATGTAGACCCTTAATAGGCCAATTGACTTATTTACATCCCTATTATTTACCTTTCTAGTGTCATCTCTAATCAAACCAAAAAAAAATCAGACTAGAAACTATTATTCAATTTTTGAAAAATGAAATTGAGGGTTCATGTTTTTATGAAACTGAAGTGATAAGTTTGTTATTTGATTATTCAATCAATCGAAGGCTACATCAATGACCAAACTAGTGTAATCCAAGTCTTTTTTGGCTAAACTTTTCAATAAAAACTTATTTTATAAAAGAAAATAAGAAAATAAAATAAATTAAGTTTTTTGTAAAAGTTAAAATTACTTTTTACATAAGATTAAATCAACTTTAAAAAAGTTAAATGAGAGAGTTTCTATAAAAATTGAAATGCATAAATTGATTTAACTTACTAGAAAAACTTAATTCATTTAATCTTCTAATTTTCTTTTCTTATAAGTTCTTGTTGAGAAATTTATCCAAACTGAACCTAATTCCTATAAGGCTATAAACCATTTAGTGCATTCTACTTCGCATTTGATTGTCCAACTTCAATACCATTTTTTGGAGTAAAAAGATCACAAACTTATTATCAGTAAAATTGAATCTATAGGATTTCATTAGGGAATGAACCAAAAAGTAGGAAAATAATAGAAACAACAAAAGAGCAACATGATTCGAGGAATAACAATAAGCAATCAAGATTCAAAACTCTATTGAACTGTATTTTGAAAGGATTTAGTTTCTTTTGGAAATGGAGGATGGTAGGAGGAAACAGAGATATAAAATTCTACTATATTTAAGTGTCCATAGGCTTATAAGAAAAGAAAAAAAAAAGCAGAACCAATATTGCATATTAGAATCATAATTTGATTAGATAATATGAAACAAATAACATAATATACGGGGCACAAGGAGAACAGCTAAGACAGCAGCCATGCAAGTATGCCACAAATAACCAAAAGCCAAAGAACCACTAATAAAGCAAAATCATTAACCATATCAGCTACCAAACATATTGCGGAATATAAACTTGAACTCCCTGACTTTCACAACAAGTAGAATGAAAACAAAACATAAATTGTATACTATGGAGGCAAGTTAATTGGCAACGAATAGAGAAAGAAAACAAGAAAATGAAATGATTACCAAGGAGAATGAGTAAAAGTTTTGCAACCCAAGCTACATATGTCCAAAACTCTCACACTATCCCAAGAAGAGACTTCCAGAGAAAATGGTCAAAATTAATATATAAAATTATAAAAAGGCACTTACCAGTTAGGGCTTAGGGACGACTACAACCTAAGGATTCCATGGCACAGTCTAGGGTGGGAGATCAATACATGTCTCCCACCATGGGAAACCAATTTTTATCCATTAGATATTATAGATTTAAAATCAATGGCTCAATTTTTTTTATCTTTTTTATTTTTCCTTTTTCCTCCCTTCTTTCCAATTTACCCTTCTTTTTTTCTTTTCCTCCATCATGTTCGTGGTAGTCTCCCCGCTACCGCCGCCACCTCATCACTGTCCAACTCTTCCATGAATATGACCTCCTCCGGCACCGACGTCTCGCCATTCTTCTACCTCTCCTACACTGATGGCCAATCTTCCACCACCACCCTCTTCTTTGTCGTCAACATTTTGTTGTTCAGAAGATGATTTCATGCTTCCCTTAAACCCATTCAACCAACAAATGAAAATCAACAAAACAAAATAGAGAAAAGAAAGGGATGACCAACAAACAGAGAATCAAAAGAAAAAAAAAGAAATTTCCATCTTGTCGTTGGAGCGATTTTTGTCGTGCTCCGTCGTCGGAGCAATTTCCAGCCGCCATAGACTACTGCACTCCCCTTTCAACGCTGTCAATAGGTCCCTCTCCACGCTTGTGAGTTTCTTCAATGCCTCTGTTGTGAACTTCCTCGTGACCCAGTCCTTGCTGCCCAGTGCCTCCATAAGACAAGGTACCAAATTCTTCAATGCGCCATGACTTGATGCTCCGTTGGCCTCCACAACGCTTCCGACGAGTGCAGCAGCACACGCCTCGCTAGCCTGTGGACAATGTATTACAATGGGAAAAAGATGGGTCGGCATGAGGAGGGTTCCTGGCTTGGTGAATCTGGAAGGAGAAAATGGGAAACAAAGATAAAAGAAAAAGAAAATAAAGAAAAAATTTCCACCATTAATTAAAAAACTAATATATCTAAGGCTTTAAAATTGGTTTCCCATAGTAGGAGACATGTATTGCTCTCCCACCCTAGCCTGCACTAGGATTCCATTCCACTATTGATGTTTGAAGCCTCATGTGTCAACTTTCAAATGGGACTGCTATTGTGTGAACATGACTTCCATGGCCCAACTAATGCAAAGATACACAATAAATAGCTCGAACTAGGATGTCTCAAAGTCAGCAGAAATCAGACTTCAACTTGTAACTGACAATGAATGACGATGTGAAAATTTCTGAAATTATAACATGTGAAAGCCCTATGTATCGGCTTCACAAAGGAACAAACAGTATGCAATTTAGAAGTATACGTGTAGAGTTAGGCACAAAAGAGTGATTTATGGTTTCTCTATACAATCAAAAAGCCGACAGCATGGAATTTATTCCAACAAAAATGCCCATAGAACTCATACAGTAAGATAATTCACGGTTACTGAAAAGAAGAAGAGAACATCTCAAAAATGAAACAGCATAAACTTGGAGCATCAATTAATAATGGTGAAAAAACTTTAAAGGTTCAAACCAACAACTGCGCAGTGAACGCTATGTATTCCTTTATGAACCTATGGGAGAAACAGGATGAACCTAAGTCTATAACATATATATATATATATATGCGAAACAAATCAGATAGTGCATCAAAGGGGAAAGAAGCAACATAGATATAAATTTGCGACATAAGGTGATAGGAACGTACACGTCAATCCACTATCATTTCTTCCAAATCCTCCTCACCAAACGTATTTTTCTCTAAAATCTTCATTACGTCGTCCACTCTGCTCTCAACACTTTCCTTCTCTGAAAAACTTGTTATTTCGCTGGAGGATAGTTCCATGACTGAAAAAGCGCTGGAGGATAGTCCCGTGACTGAAAAACTTGTTATTTCGCTGGAGGATAGTCCCGTGAGGCGCTGGACGGTGTTCCGGAATTCAGTAGCGGGGACGGAGTACATGATAACTGGCTGGGTGGCCTTCAGCGGCTTTCCAAATGTGCGGGATTCTTCGCCTACTCTCAGAGCTGGTGGGCGTGGCCCTAGGATTGGAACAGATATCTTTCTTTTTCTCTGCAACTGCGATATGCAATGAAAATTTTAAAAACTTGCGGGCATAAAAAAATTAAGAAAAAAAAATCTTTGAAAGGTAATTCTTACGTCAAATTTTTAAATACATTTTAGCTAGGAAAGACAATGGATTGAATTTGGGTAAGATATTATAGTATCCGTTCTCATACTCATATTTAAAAAAAAATATTCGTATCCATCTCTATATTTGTACGGATAACAATTTTAATCATCATTTTCATATTTGTTAGGTATCTATATACTTATACCTGCACCTGTTACCCTCACTTTACTAATTTATAAAATCAATAAATCGATAAAAAAATAATTAAGAAAATTGCTACAACTAAATTGAAAATTTACTTTTAAATAATCTAACACATAACTTTAAATCAATCAAACATATCATTAAAAACATTCATTATAATTGATTTATAGTTTGTACCAAGTGATTTAGCATGGCAAAGAAGGATGTGCGAATTCTCTTTCTGATGCTTGAAATTATAGGCATTTGGTGTTTTAATTCTTAACTTTTATAAAATGTGATTCATTTAATTTTTTTTAATGTAAAATTATAGTAGATAAAAAAGTAAGATAAATAAAAATATATGGTTTTTATATAATTAGAGAAAACTTGTAAAATTAAAATTAAGTGATTGAGATTTATAACTTTATTAATTAAAATAATAATTTATAGCATATATAATTATATATAAATAAGATATTTTATTTAAATAATTATATATAGAGAGATGCGGATCTGGGGTGGAGTAGGTACTATAATACCCATCTCTGCACCCATCTCCGTTAAATTTTGTAGGTAAATCCCTACCTTCGCCTCTGCCCCCACCCTCACCCCTATCCCCATTATGCAAGTTTTTACCTATACCATTAAGAATATTTTTTGTAGGTATCTATAGGGTCTGGGTACAATTATCATCCTTAATTTTAACCAGTGCCTTTACCATTAAGAATACATTCACATGAATTTAACACTAAAAGAGTTTTAAATGGTTATTGTTAGGCATGTCTTAGTTGGCATAAATTAACAGGAATTAAATTGTTAATATAAACAAGGTTTAATACATCAGTTGGTCCTTAAATTTTTGAAAAAATTTTAATTAGGTCCCTGAACTAAAAAATTTTGTAATTTGGTTCTTGATTTTCTACAAATTTTATAATTGAGACCCTAAAATTAGTTTGTGGTGATTTTACTACCTCCAAGGACTCCATTATAAAATTATAAAAGAACAACGACTTAATTACAAATTTTTTTAGTTCAAAGACCTAATTAAAAATTCTCCAAAGTTTAGAGATGAACTAATGTATTAAACCTATAAGCAATATAGGTTTATGCCGCAATATAGGTTTATGCCAATGGTATGATGCATTATAATCATAAACAATTCTATTAATATAAGAAATTGATATATATCATTAATCATTATATTGTTAATATAATATATTTTGTAGTTAGTATAAACTTACAATATTTATACTAATAATTTAATTTTCATTAGAAAAATTTAAACTAACAAAGAAAAATCAAACAATAAACAATATCAACCACATTGTAAAATTTGAAAAGACAATAACTAAAAATTACCTGATAATATCATGACATGGATATACTTGAATTTTTTGATATGCAACTAGTTGGGTGATTATGTCACTCTCATTAATTGGGGAAAATATTTTTTCAAGAAAATTGAGTCGATCAGCATCTCCCCACTCTGCTGCATTCCATTTCAATGCTTCCCACCACATGCTTTCTCCTTTGATGGTCGTCAAAGATTTGCTTGACAACTCCCATTTCGAAAGACTTCGGAGTTTTGGGCAATAATAAAATATCATTTCTTCTAAAACATGTCCAACAGGCAGGCCATTAAAAATGTTGACCAATTCAGGAAGATAGAGAAGTGATATCATTCTCAACCTGGGGAGGACAAATTGTGTTTTTTGTTTTGGTGAGTCATGACTTATCAGGGTGGTTACTTTTGGACAGTCTTCAATAATAATCTCCTCCAATAAGGAAAGGTGGTTAAGAGAGTCTAAGGTGAAGACAGTAGTTAACGTGGGGCAAGTGTGCAATGCTATAGACTTCAAGTGGATAAAGGAGCGGTCAGGCCTTTCAGAAATGCTTCTTAAATTTTTCATGTAGAATACACTCAGAAACTCCAAATTTGGAAGAGCACGCCCATCATGTGAATGATTTCCATCAACAATTGTTTCCATTTCATTACATTCCGCCAATATACATACTTGCAACTCAGATAAATTCCTCAGCTCAAAATCAGAGAGACTCTTGATGGTCATATGTCGGTCCAGGTAGAAGGCCTTGAAGCGTCCAAGATTCATTTTCACTCCATTTGGAACACCTATACCATTGACAAACTTTATACTATATCCACAATGTTTGAATTCTTGCTCCACTTTAGGTGTTACACGCGATATAAAACGTCGCAAATGATGACCAACAACCAATCTGAAATTGAGGGATATTTGAGCTGGTATGAGCTCCAAAAGTTCAGCCTTTGGGACATATAAGCTCACCGTCTTCAACCACCCCAATCCAAAAATTTCCACCAAAACACTATTAACATTCTCATTCCATCGCTCATCTTCAGGGTCAACATTGATGCTTAAATAATTCAACCGAGTAAGATTTGATATCACTCCCACAGGAATTATTGTTGAGTTGGAAATTTGCCTGCCTTTTTTGCCATGACCAAGTACATGATGGCATCCATCAAAGCAGAGGGTTAAGCTTTGCAGGTTGACCAGTTCTCGGATCTCTTTTGGCAGATGGGTAATCAAAGTCTCGTCAAGATCAAGCTCTTCAAGATTCTTCAGCTGTCCAATTTGCGGTGGTAGTTCCATGAAGAGATCACAACCTCTAAGATAAAATTTCTTGAGTTGTATTAATTTGAAGACAGAAGGGGGCAAATCCCTTATACTAGTGTAGGATAAGTCCAAGTGTTGAAGCAGAGGCATGTAGTTGAAAAATGAGTCAGGGATATCCATCAAATCAACATTGCCCTGCAACAACAACACTTTGAGTTTAGGGCAATCTGGTGATTGAGGTAGCTCACATATTTTATTGTCCATCAATTCTATCCGAATAAGGCCATGCCATCGTCCAATGTAGGGTGGCTCCGTCAGTCCTGATGCACCATGCCTTATGATGGAAGGATTCGAGGTGTGTAACGATTTTATTATATCATAGGTTTCTACGGGCAAATAGACATCTCCGCTTTCATATTTAAACAAGACAAAACGGTCTAGAAGCTCTATGATGTAATATTCCAGTTGCCTTCTGTATTCACGGAATTCATCTGAATACTGTGTCATTTCTTTTTCTTGTGTGCATCCTAATAAAATCTTAGCCCAGTCAGACACCAAGGTTGCATCTGGCACCCCAATTTTAATGTTGTGAACAAACAAACAGAGTTCAAGGCAAAGCTTTGGTGTATCATCCATGTCTTCCCAAATAATATTTACGAATGCATTGACCATGACTCTACTAATGCCAATTCGGTCACTATCTTGATAATCATAGGAAGGATTCAGGCTGCTTACTTTGTGAAGTGCAAGTTTCCACTGTTTAACATCTTCAACATCCTCCAGATACAGTGCCGCAAAGACAATGGCGAGAAGATGACCATGGCATTCCTTAACTATTTCCACTGCAATTCTCTGAATGGCCATTGATGAAAGTACCAGTTGCATGCTACTGCCCACATAGCAGCAGAAGAATTCCCAAGGCAACAGATGATCCTGGGTCCTTATATTCAAATCCATTGTGCCTGTAATTCTGAAGTCATCGTCCTTCTCTGCTTGTGTTGACGGCTCAGTTGTTATCAACACCACAATTCCAGTCGGAAAATGCACTTTGTGGAGGTCCAGCTTCTTGTTGCTATCTGTATCCACTACAATCACCAAATGCCTATTGCTTGCCATCATCGTATTCCTATTGATCTCTTCCTGAACTCGAACCTCTGCATCAGTCTCATATGTTGAGGCATTGATCCATAGGGCTCTAAGAAAATCTTTGTCAATTCCAAACATGTTGCGCTTCTCTTCCAAGGCTGCTACTATTTTGGTCACTACAGATCTTTTTTCAACCAAGTTTCTGGTTAACAGCCTGACATAGCATGCAGAATAATCTCTAGAAAATAAAGTTTGAATCAGTTGCTTAACTGCTAGATCAACAGTTAAGTGGAGAATGGCTTCTGGTATTGCATCTTTATGATAGAAGATGGATATCTCACCACGTTCTATGTGACTTATTACTCCGCTTGGCACAAATCCTTCCATACGTCTCAATGCCTTCAGGGTTGGTGCATGCCATGGTTTGTCTATTACACTATCATCATGAGTGGACAATAACTGAGCTTTCCATTCAGAAAATGCACTAATCCAGGATTTTAATATACCTTCCTCGTCTAATTTCATTGGATAAGTCAACAAGAGGCTGATAAAATCCCTTATCCTCATCAAACGTGACAGCTCCGTGCATGAAACTTCATTTTTTCCGACGATGTTCCCTCTGTTTCATTTATGAGAAAACTCTGTGCGTTGTCCAAATAGGGATACATGTGCCGGATGTGAAGAGCCTCCTGTGAGTGGTTAATTCATAAAATCAATAATGATAGTTTCCCCGCAGATGGTAAATATAAAATATAAAATATAATAGTAAACACTTTAGACAAAAGCATTTCTTATGCAGGATATTTATAAGATTAAAAGATGAATTTATTTGTAAAGGAGCATGCAACACAATTGCCTCCCACTTAGTTTATAAGATATCCTTGTGATGTTAACATGGGGCCTACTATTCCTTTTTTTTTTTTTTCTATTTTCACCTTCAGCTTTTTTAAAAAAGAGTGAACAGACTATTTTGTTTTATTTTTTTTTATTCTCTCTTCTTCTCACCTCACCTCCTCTTCATTAATAAACATATTTTCGTTGTATATTTTAACAAAATTTTGTCAAAGAGATATTTTTAAAAAAAATTGACAAACAAAAATTCAAGTAAATATAGCAAAATTGAGGAGGAAATAGCAGAACCCAAACATCGGTAGGTCACTGGTCAGTCCTTCAATATGTTACATTTTTCCATTTTCTTTTTCCTTCCTACCCAATTGTTCGTATCTTCTCTTCTAGTTCAAAATAATTATAATTTAAGGAAATGTAAATTTGTTAAATATTTTCAATTTCTAGAAAATATAGATTCATTTATTTATATTATCTTCTCATTACGTATAGGTCTCTGGTTTCATAAAAAAGAAATTATTATTGATATTTTTAAAAAAATTTAAAGTAATAAATCATTAAAAACAAACTAATATATATAGTGACAATTAATTTATATAAATATCTATTTGAAAGTTTAACCATTTTAATATATGTTTTTTTCACTTTCCAGCACATCATTTGAATATAATACTTGTGGACATGAATAAGACTTTGTTTCCATTTTTCACTATCAAATATATATATATATATTCATGTAAACAAATATAATTATTTTCAAAATTAAAATTCATTAAATAATGTGTCAATTCATATATAAATAACAAGAGGAAAAAATAATATTAAAGTAAAGTTTAATATAGGAAATTTTTATTTCAACTAAATCATTTTCTTAAAAATGAGATTATTACGAATAAGATTTAGAAAAAAAAAAAAAAAAAAACTTACAAAATATGGCCATAAGATCAATAGTTATTAGTATTCCAATGCAAAATCATCATGATTGAAGCAAGATCCATACCTTGAATAAATAAAATACCTTCTCTGCAATATAATTCTGTAGAGAATAGTGACACCCTTCTGTAAAAGAAAATAGAAAAAGAAAACTATGAGCTGGCAACCAGTAGTTAAACAATATCGATAAACCCATAATTTTATAACCTAGGATTCCAGATTCCTAAAAAAAGATACAAACCCCATTGGACACATGTCAGTTATTTACTTTTCCACTCTCCCGCCCAAGGCCCAACTGCCCAAGCACTCACAAGTCACATCTCTTCTAATATTATTTTTATTTGTTTATTAACAAAAGACACAACTTTTCTAGCTCTAACTTTTCGGCACGACTTTTAAAAAGTCTAATCAAATAGTAATGACATTGGTTTCTCAGCTCAAATATTTTTCTTCTTTTTAATATTATTTTTATTTATTTTTTAACAAAAAGCACAACTAATTTTTTGCTTTTTAAATATACGGTTTGATTTTCTTAAATTTTAATTGTGTTATTTTATTTTATTTTTAAAGTTTTTATTTACATATATTTTTAAAAAAGTGAACTTATTAACTAAAAATGTATTAACAAATTGATACATTAAAGGCAATTTATCTAGACAAAAACATTGAATTTAATGATAAAATGCTGGATCATATTTATCAACTTATATATTATAAATTAGGGTCCTTCTTGTTGAGTGTAAAGATATTTATTATATATTTGTTTTTAATACGTAATACGTAACTTTATTGTTATTTCATATTTATGTGTATATTTTTAAAAAATAAAATGTGTAATTATTTTATTTTTAAGTTAAGATTTATTTTTTATATTAAATATTTTGTCATGATAATTTTTTTAATTCTCAAATATTAATTTTAATTACTTTTAAATTTTTATTTTCATATTAATTTTTTTATCTCAACTTTTGATTACCTATACTTTATAATTAATTATTTTTTATTTTTTTCAAATTTATTCTTTTTTCTTAAATTTAAATTGCTTATATTTTTCTTAACTTATATTATATCCTTATAAGACACGGAATATTTTTTAGTCATGAGATGCTCACTAATTTACTAAAGCTTGAATCCAACCATCCACGCATCTACCTACTAGCTCCTAACAAAATTAATAAACACAGTCTAGGGAGATATCCTTATATATTCTCATAATAATTCCCTAATATTATTAAAATTCAATTTGATAATATTTTATTTTCATTTAATGGCCTATATATGGTTATATAATATTATGCAATATATTATTAATGAAGTGGTATATTGAAAAGGTTTAAAATATATTAGCAAGTACATTAGAATGTAGGTGAATTAATCTTTAGATGAATAAATACTCTAGATCAACCAAGTAATTGTTGTAATTGATAAAAAAAAGTTATTTTTCTCGACCGAAAACAAAATATAGACAAAAGAAATTGGCAAAAAAATATTGAACATAACCAAGATATTCTGCTGATTATCACTCCATATACTACGGGCTTTTAATAATTAAGCATTGAACCCCTCATACTCATTTCTTTTTTGGTAAAAGGATAGTTGGACACAAGAAAGTTGTCAAATTATTATAACATTACTTCACCTGAAAATAATTTCTTTATTTTTCTATTAAAATTTGTATAAGAATAATTTGAAAGTAATAAATAGTTAATTTCAAGTGGCATTTAGAATTTATATCCTATTCCACTATAGCAAAACTTTGCTTTTTAGGGGCTTTTGGTACATGACAAATTTTTAGTTTTTCAAGAATTTGAAGGTAGAAATGTTTGTTTTCCATGTGTTGGTTTATTATTTTAAAAATAACATTTTCAAAAAATATTGTTTTTCGAGAATCCTTTCCCATGAAATTGTTTCCATGGGGGGGGAGTTGAGAATCTAACTTTTCCAAGTTGGAAGAAAAGTTTTACAGTAGTAAAAATATCATGTTGTCTTTATTAATTCATTATAAATAATTAAAGTTTTTGGAAAAGTTATATTAAAACTAAACATAAAAATCTTTAATTCTCAAGTAACATATAAATATTCCTAAGAATATTTATGACCAACCAAATAAATTTTAGTCATTTAAAGAAATCATGATTTTAGGTATTTATGATTCTAGAATCATGATTCTTGGTCTTGAAAAAATTTGTCTTCTACCAAACACACCCTTATTATTAGATTTTTGCTAAAAAGCATTGAAAACATGTTTTGAAATGTATCATGCTTGTAGTATATAGATACTATTTTTAAAATTTCATTTCATTTTTTATAATATTAATTTTTTTCTAAATTTTAAAATAAACACAAAACAACCCTAGTCATATTTATATTTTATTTATCTTACATATAATTCATTAAAAAAATATTTCAATTTTTTTTTAGAAATAGCACAGTTGTAGTGCATAAGACAAATATACAAGTGTTATTTAATTAATTTTCATATTACTTTAAAAATGAATATTTTTTAATTTCTCTATTTTATATTTTAAGGAGAAACAAAGTTAATATAATTATTAAAGTAATATTATATTAATTTTTATATTTTAAAAAGGGTTTAATATATGAAATACTTTGTAGTTAGTGTAACTAACCTTTGCAATAATTCAATGGTAATATTAAGATATTTTTATCTTGCTTAACTTCAGCATATGTAGAGATAAGTTTTACTAATGATCTTTTAAGAACTACTTTTTTTTTTTCAAGGAACAAACTATCTATAAAGTAAATATGATATTTTTTAAGTAAAATATATATAATTAACACATATGTAACTAAAACATTTATACATCATTATTTTGGTAGAAAAAAATAGTACTTTAAATATTAAAACAAATAGCCTTTGAATTTACCATCAAGCAATTTGTTATATTGATTGACTGTACAACAAGACTGAGTAAAATCTCCACTCAACTTATGTAATATACACATTTTAGTATTTTACATTAACATCATGTGTCACATAAGATAGTGGCACTATCATCAAGGTCATCCTTGAGATTACTAAGTAATGTTAAAATATATCCATATTTTATTTTGAACAAATAATTTTTAGTTATAGGTAAATCAACTTCATGTAATATTTTAATGAGTTTTTTTTTTTTAAATTATATGAGTAATTGATTTATTAAATATATTTTTATTGCAAAATAGTTTTAAATTATTTCTTCATTAATATTATAAATAAAATATTTTTAATTTTTTCATGCATTACATAAATACTACTTAATAATATTTTTTTATTTTTACATTGTAGGAAATTTAAGTTTTAGATGGAAATATAATTGTTTTAGTAAATTACATTGATATTCTCTTAGATTTATTTTTTCAAATTGCACATAATCTTCCTATTTTTTAACGTTTACAACAACTTCTCTTATAGGAGTACATGATGTAATTTTTTAAACAATTAAGGGGATTAGTGTAATGTATAAAGGATGTCAGTGTAATATTTTTCAAACAATTAAGGAGGTCAATGGAAAAAGAAGAGGTATCATGTACAATCTGAAAAAATCTCAACAAGTGTCAGTATAATTTACTTTAATTGTTTTTAAATACATATAGGAAGAATTTTCAAAATAATATTTTCAATATTCGATAAGATATCGATAAGATATTTCTATTGACACAATCATGAAAACCTAATCCTTGAGTTATTGGTAATGGTTAAATAAGTCATTTTCATACTAACAATTGTTGATTTCTTGATATTGAAAGCAAATTTTATCTAAAGTTATAGTTCACTTCCATTGTAATAGTTATGTTCAGGTAGCTAATAATAATAATAATAATAATAATAATCAACATATGATATTTTATTGATAATAAATAGTATATGCATTGATAGTGTAAAATATTTTTATACTGTCATCTAATTACAAACTATCATATATCATAAGTTGTTGATTTTTATAATAACTACTTTAAAAATCATAATGATAATTTTTGTTTGATTGACATTGTAAAACTTTTTTAAAACAATTTTAAAAGCATGGTTTTACAATAATTGATCATATATAGAAATTAAACTACTTTATTAAAAATACTTTTAAATTCAAACGCATATATTTTTTCATTTTAAAAAAATAATGTCTACATTTTTAATTATGGGAGAATGATTTATATATAAACTAATGAAATTAATTAAACATTATTCATTTGAGTAATTGTATTAATATTATTTTAAAATTAGCCTATTCAAATAATACAATCTTTCAATATTATTTGAAATTTTTATAATGATTTAAAATTAAATTATTATTTATTTCTATGAAAGTATATAATTTTTTTAATATATACTTAATTTATTTTTGAAAATTAAATTTTAATTATGACACATATTTCTCTTTGTCTAATATTTATAATATTTTTTATTTTTTAAATTACATGTATAAATAATTTATTAAATATATTTTATTAATTCAATCACATCATTATGGATGGATACTTTTTCATTATAAATATTCTTACTGATCCGACTAAGTCGTTATTGATTCAGTTTATTAATTCAATCATTTTTTTAAAGTTATTAGTCTTTTCTTTCTTAAAACTTAAAAAGAACACATTTTAATAAGTGTTAAATACACTTTAAAAATAAATAATTCATTTCCACACACAATTCTTAATGTGACTGCAATGTTCACCATAGCCTCAAAAGTTTCCAAACTAAAGAAAAAAAAATGATACATTTATAACAATTTATACAACATCATTTTTTGTGTTTATTTCTCTCCATCTCATCATTTATTATATTTCAAATTTCTCTTTTTTTTAACTCTTTTTCTCTCTTGGATATACAATTTATTGTATAACTTGTTATACAAATATCATTTCTCCTAAAAAAGTTCATTTATTCTTTAAAATATGTAATTTTTAATGTGATTTCAATATTTTTCTTTGAAATATAATTTTATTTTATATCATGCTAATTTTTTCTTCATTTTAAGAATAAAGACAAAAAAGACCCAAACATCGCTGGGATAGAATATTTTATTGTTCCCTAAAAAAAATGTAAATATAACTATATTTTTTCTATATTGTTTTAACTTTTAATGTTTGGTTCTGTCTCATCTACTCTATTGTTTATTTTTAAGTAAATAATTATATATATAAATCATTTTAGAAAATGTGTAAAGACGAACGCAACCCATGCAAATAGACGGGTAACCAACTAGTTGGTAACAAAAGAAAAAAGTTTTTAAAAAAAAAAGATGTTGCATATAGTACAACATCAAACAGGTCTCTCATGATTATTAGTATTTTTAGATTAGTAGTAGAAAATTATGGTGAGACTAAAATCATAATAAAATTAACATAAAAATAGTTATTTGTTATTTCAGCATTACCAAACATGCTATATATATATATATATATATATATATATATATATATATATATATATATATATTATCGTTTCCATGTAAGCAAACAGGACTCTTATCATTTAGGAATTGCTAAAGACCTCTACTAATGTGAGACAACTAATGATATATAATGGTCTAGCTTTGCTTTAACTAATGAGAATAATGAGTTATAAAAAAAAAAAAGAGAATAACAAGTAAATAACAAAATAGAAGAAATAAAAATATATTTTCCTTATACTAGGTGAAAGAATTGATTTTTTTTTAAATTGGGTGAT
Source organism: Spatholobus suberectus (assembly GCA_004329165.1). Taxonomy (NCBI): domain Eukaryota; kingdom Viridiplantae; phylum Streptophyta; class Magnoliopsida; order Fabales; family Fabaceae; genus Spatholobus; species Spatholobus suberectus. The sequence continues at coordinate 77,173 of QUWT01000263.1, read as the reverse complement.
AAAATTAAATATAAAAAATAAAATATTTTTCTTCAATTTGATTTCTCCATCATTTAAACTTTATATATTAAAAAGTAGTTTGAATTTATTTTTATCTCTAAAGCTCTGAGCTTTTGGAGTTAATTTATTTTTATATTTTTATATTTTTACTCTACAAAAAATATTAAAAAATAGTTTTAGTCCTTAACGCACCTTAATACGTAAAGATTTTAATAGATTAATTTGGAAAAACATCATATTTTTTGAGCGAACAATATATATCCATCACTTAAAAAATTATAATATTAATATTTTATATTTAAAAATAACACAGACATATCAGACGATAAATTGTGTTTATAATTTAAATTAAAAAAAAATGAAATAAGTAAAAATTAATAATCAATGTTTTAAACTATCACTACTTTCTTGATTCCACACATATCCTGATTGTTTGCAGTTTAGGAACAATTGCACCACATGTAGTTTTGAGTAATCTTTAATGATAATAGTTTATCTATGATGGTAAAGTTTTGTATGTTTTATTTTTCGATACATGTAATATAAAATTGGGTTCAACATGTTTGGTCTACCAAAAATATGACATAATTGATTTTAATCTCTCAATTTTTTTTTTATGAATAAAATTCTTCAAATATTAAGAATATCCTAATTAGATCTATGTGCTAAATTCTGTTTAACTTTTCTGTTAAATGATGGTCACATCAGCATTACAGTTATCATTAATCTGCTAATGTGGTCATTCATGTCAACTGTTATGTCTAGATCAGATTAGTAACATACTTTTTAAATAAAATTATTACATGATTAATCTTAAACCACAGATTTTTTAACCCAAAGTAAAAGTAATTACACATTTTTTATTAAAAATTATCACTGGGCACTTTAGGTAATAAAATACTTTACTTGAAAGTTGATGTAACCATCATTTAACAGAAAAGTTAAACAGAATTTAGCATAAGGATCTAATTAGGGTATTTTTAATATTTGAGAGACTTTATTCAAAAAAATAAATTTTTAGGACTAAAACCAATTCTGTCATATTTTTGGAGAACCAAAAATATATTTAATCTTATAAAATTTTAGATCAAACTCAATGATCATATATTTAAAACATCCAAATTCTTTTTACTCATATCAGCATATATGTATGTATAGTCTATAATTTTCAGCTCGCGTTTATAGGTTTCCCTCTTATGAAATAAATTCTTCAATCAGATTTTTGAAATTGGGGTTGGTCGGAATTTATAACTATGGATAATCCAAGGTATAAAGCCGGTAATAAATAATCTACAGTACTTACCAATACAAGACTTGAGATGAGAATTGAGATCCTCGCCCACCGTATCGATCTGCTTTTCTATTCCTCCTTTTGAAGAAAACCTAGACAAGTCATGGTACAAGGAGAAGCAAAATAATCAGATATATGAACTGCTCTCCAAATCACTATGAACTTTGGTTATTCTATTAGATCTTGATTTAAGTAGCCATCATGCGGACGGATCGAATAAAAGTTACGAAAAAATGTAGAGAAGACCATTGTAAGTTCATATTTATCTTAAACATCTTTTTCACCATGATAAAGAAAAAGAGAAGAAGAAAAATTGAGATTGTATAGATCAACCGGAGTTAAAGCTTATACAGCGTATTTCCTAACTTACAAAGGAGAAATTATAGAGAACGCAAACATACCCGGTCAAAGGTCGCGTGGTCTGTCCAAATTGAAGCCAAAGGCTTTGTATGGAAGGAGTAGAAATAAAGCTGCTACGATAATGTCCTTTCTATTTTTTATGGCGGCTAGTAGGAGGGACCATTTTATAATGTTAAAGCTATCCCAATATCACCTACTTCTCTAACTTGATTCCTATTATCTTTCACTTAGTCGAAACTAAATTCTAGTATATCTAAGTAGCTTTTTTTAATTAATTTTTATACTTTTACCTTACTGATTTGGTTAAATTAAGTTATAAATAAATTGACATATATATATATATATATATATATATATATATATATATATATATATATATATTGCCTACAATTAGTCTAATTTGTCTAAAGTTTATATTATGCTTATACTTATAACATGTTATCATAAGGATATTACAAAATAAAGTATGAGGTGATTGTATTCCCAGGGCCTAGGCACAGGCCAAAGATGCAACGACCTAGGGTCCAAGGCTGGGAGGGGCTTAAAAAAATAGAATCTATATAATTATGAGGTAGTTTTTTTATATTGTTTTATGTTATTTTTATAAATAAATTGAAGTTACTATCTCCTATTATGTCTCCTTTATATATATAAATTAAAATTTGACATGTGTTTATAAAGTATTATTCTCTTAATTGTTAATTTTTTTTCTAATGTGTTACATTAATAAATCCATATAAAATGAATTTCTAGTTCAATGTGACATATAAATACGTGGTGGACATATGATAATGTTTAGACTTAAATATTTGTTTTTTCAACAAAATAAGAACACAAACTAAAACTAGAATTATGAAGGAATATATTCCCATACTATAAACTAGATTTTACACCCGTGCGTTCGAGAGGTTTGTTTAAATTATATATTTTTTATATTTGTATTTATTATTTTTTATAAAATATATGTAAATAAATATAATTATCAATTTTTAAAATATTTAATATTAAATGAAGTATAATTACTTTAAAATTGAGAAAAATGATTAATTATATTTTTAATTAATCAGATGTTGTGTTTAAAAATATTAAGCCTATTAAAATTTATTATGATTTGTTCTTTATTCAACTAATGATAGTGTTGTAATACCTATATGAAATGAATAAATTCAAAGTGAAAATAAGCATAATACATATGAATATATAAGTATTTAAATTTAAGTGTTCATTTTTGTTATTATTGATATTATGTTAAAATGTACTTGATTTTGTATGTTTATAATTAATAATATTAACTATATTTATTATAAAAATTAAAATTGATTTTAAATTTGTTGAAACAATATGATTCTTTTAAACATATTAAGAAAAATTCTCTTTCTATCAAGATCAAGAGCAAAATGAAGGAAAGAAAGTGTAAAGCTAAGAAAGAAAGGTAAACAAATAAAAATACAAATAACGAAGAAATACACTTGCTGGTTGACCTTAAACTTAAGTGATAAAATATATAAGAGAGAATAAATGCAAGATAATGATTCAAGCATTTATTCAATTTTACAAAATTGAATCAGAGAATTAATTAGCCTTGAAAATAATATATTGGACTTTAAAAAAAATAATTATCATTATTCATTAGACGAAAAAAAGATGACCTTTCAGTTTATTTTGTAATTTCAAATTTTAAAACCCACCCACTAAAAATAGTTTTTTTTATAATTTTAATTTAATACAAAGTTTGAAAGACTAATATAACTATATTAAATGCAAAAATTTTAAATGACTTATATACCTCTAGTTTAGGTAGAAAAAATTACTCTAACAATCTTTCTTTTATACACACACACACACACACACACATATATATATAAAGATTATATTAATTCTTATGCTCAAATGTGTTTTATTTTTTTGAATTGATTGCTTAAAACATGTTTTATGAATAATAATTAAAAGTAAAGATTTAGTACACACATAGTTAAATTTAAAATAATTAATAATAATTTATTTTAAATAATAATTATGGATAGAAATTAAGAAATAAATTCTTATATATGAGTCTATAAAATCTTTATTTTAATTATTATAGTTCAAAAAATATATTTTAAGTATCAAATTAAAAAAATAAAATAGACTTATGTATATACACATTACTTTATTTTTTAATTTATATCCTTAATTATTAATTAAATTAAAACATTATAAATTATTTTAAATTTAACTACATATTTATGATATTTAATTTTATTATTATGCTCTATGAAAAATGTTATTATTATAGTATTTATATATCTAACTTTTTTTATCATTTTTTAGTATTGAAATATATCTTATTAACATAAAACAATCAAAATTGTATAATAAATAGCTTTAATGGAAGCAATTAAATTTTTCATTAAACATAATTATGTCCGTTAAATTTGATTAGATCTGATTGTTGTTGTAATGTTTAAGTTTTAATTGATGGTTGAGCTTTCTTCAAGTCTCCTTTACATATATACTAGATTTTAAACCTGTGCGTTGCATGGGTTTGTTTAAATTATATTTTTATATTTATTTTTATTATTATTTTTAAAATATTTAATAGTAAATTAAGTATAATTACTTTAAAATTGAGAAATATAATTAATTATATTTTTAATTAAACAGATGTTTATGTTCAAAATATTAAGCCTATTAAAATTTATTATGATTATTCTTTATTCAAGTAATAATAGTGCTGTAATACCTATATGAAATGA
>QUWT01000263.1:0-65731 GCA_004329165.1 Spatholobus suberectus | reverse complement strand
CTAACTTAGATAGTGAAGTTCTCACTCTCCTCACTTTCTTAATTAGAAATTTTTAGCACTCTCCCTTCTTTTCTTGAGAGGTGTATTTCACATATCCTTTCCACAAACTACCCTCTATTTATCTTTATATATATACTTGATTTTCTTAATCCCATATTCGTTTCAATTTAAAAATAACCTTATATCACAATTTAAATTATTTGTCATAAATCTAAAATATAATTTATATATTTAAGCATATTTATTTATTATGAACTTTAATAATAATATAATTTAAAATTTTAAATATTTATTTATTATAAATTATAATTATATAAAAATAAATATTTATCTTGTGCAATACACATGCTAAAATACTAGTTAAAATTGAAATTTAGTATATTAATAAAGAACAAAAAACACATATAAGATTTAATTTGAGATGATGATATTTTGTTGATGATAAATGATAGCATAAAAGTAAATTTAATGAAAAATGTTATATGTATTTTTAAAAATTGTTAAAACTATATTATTTGCTTAATGTAATAAAACATATCATTTTAAATAAAATTGTGTGTCTATTTTTTTATATAATATATATTTATAGTTTATAATACATATATATAAAGGGACTTTATTTATTAATTTGCTTTGGACTCATAAAATGTTAGAACTGACCCTATTTAATGTTCCTAAATAATAAGAACAATATTATTCACTCTGAGTGTTTTATTGTTATCATTCTTCTTAAAAATTATTCCTTCTAATTATTTTCCCTTTTTATTCAATGGATCTTAATAGTGTCTTTTAGTCTATTATCTTGCTAACTGGGCTAAGAATTTGAATAACATTGGTTATTTTCTTTAAGAAAATGTGATTTTTGTCCTTATATCTTTGATCAAACAAGGTCAAGGTTCCTATATTTTTATATCGATAAATTTGATTCTCAAATTTTAAAAAACATGTAGATTTAGTCCCCCCTCTTTAAGAATTTATCATGTTTTTTAAAATTAAGAAAGGCTAAATTTACATGTTTTTTAAAGTTTAATGATCAAATTCATCAATATAAAAGAACGACAACCTTAACCACATTTGATCAGGAGTATAGAGACTAAAAACATATTTTTTCCTTTTTTTTTTAATACAACGGTACTACTTGTTTAGGATTTTAGCTTAATTCTTATATACCAATATATATTTCCTTTCTACATTTACTTTTATCCTCAATCTTATTAGTTTTTTTTTATCACATGGTCTAAACTCAATTTTCTTAATTACACTCTTCCCATTATTATTCATTAATATTATTATTAGTTGTTATTATTGTTATTACTTGTGGCTTAATTAAAATTTAGATTTACACTAAATTTAGATAGACAATTATTAGTTAGTCATCTTTAATTAGACTATAACCATTATCTCTTTTATTCTTTCTAGTTTCTATACTCAAAATTGGTGTGTTTGGATGTTTTTGTTTCTATCTATATTCTCTTCTATCTCTCTTAGTTACTACTATTACTATTATTACTGCTACTGTTATTGTTACTGCAGCTATTACTATTACTGCTGTTACTACTACTATTATTACTACTGTTATTATTATTATTGTTATTATTATTATTATTATTAGGTGTAATATTATTACTATCCTAGTTTTTTGGATCCTGTTCTAATCAATTAGGATTATGAGATACTCTCTAACCCAAGCACGATGGGCCACAAGGAGGAAAGATTATGTCTTCATCTTATATATTTATTTACAATATTTTATTTAGGTGTAGTATTATTATTATCCTTGTTTCTTTGTTACTGTTCTAATCAATTAGGATTATGACGATACTTCCTAGCTCGAGCACGTTGGGACACAAGGAAAAAGGAAAAGCCACCATTTTTTTTTCCTACTCTTTTATGTGTTGATGCATGTGTCTCGGTTCAGTCTTTTTCATTTTCTCCAACCCACTCTTAGTCCAAGAGCAGCAAAAAAGTGCAACAACTACACCATTAAATTTTATTTTTTATTTTTTATTCAGCGTGTAAATCAACTGATGTGGTATTGTTTTAATTTAATCAATAGTTTTAAATTTGAGCAATTAACATGTTATTGTTTTAGTTTAATTAATAGTCTTGAATTCGAGTATTGTGTTTTCAATTAGTTAAATAGTCGAATAGAGTTTTATTACCCATACTTGGATAGAAATGTTTACTGTTTAAAATGATCCTATCTTTTGTACCCAAAAAAATTGTTAAAATTTTAAATTAGTTTTGTGAAGGGTTGTTCCCTAGCCTACGGTCTTGTAGCCTAAAAAAGGGTCCAAACAGAATCCATGTCACGGTGCATCTCTTCTACCTCCTCGAGCACGCTGCCAGCACTCATAGCAGTCCAATTCTTGTTCCCTTTCCCCAATTTTCCAATCCCAGTCAGTTTCCCATGATAGCACACCTTCTCATCCACAATTCTGCAGGTTTAATTTTTAATTTAATATGACAATAATTCTTGAAACAAAAAGGAGACAAGAACAATTTCTCAGGGGCTATGAGTGTCACTATTCAGTTGCCCATAACAATACCGAGAATGAGAATTTATGCAACACTTCAGAAATTACAATTCTACACTAAGCACAATTTCCTCACGACATCATACAACTATAATTCATAAAATATCATTTTGAGCAGAGAGATTAGTCCTTCCCCACATATTTCAACAGAGAAGAAATAACAGTCACCACAGTTCATCCCAGCAAAGCAAGCAAATAACCAAAAACAAATGGCTTACCCATGATGCAGAGTTGATTTCACCCCCACCTTTTAATGGAACTGAGAAATGTCCTCTGGTGCGCTCACACGGTGTTCAGGCCCTCTATGCGAGAAAGTATTAGGTAGTTTAAGATTATTAACTGATTATAGTTTAGCAAATATTTATATAACACATATTCAACTTTTATCATTTACAATAAAGAATTAATAACACTTGATTGTATGTGACATGTCATGTGAAAATTAATGAAGACTATAGTATTTAGGACCACCAAATAATTTCTCCCTCTGTGCTCACAATGATGATGACGAATCCACGTAACATGCAACAGAGGTAGGTATACATTTAGCCCAAAGTGGAGCATGTGGTTCTAAGCATCATAATTAGAGATCACAATGGGGTGAGAAAGGTAAGGGTGGTAATCTTCTGCCACTCATCTCGAGATGAAAACTTGTCCTACATTCCCATAGTATCCTAGACATTTGCCACTTTTATTTGGATAAAATTTATATATAGTTCTATAGGTGATATTTGTCCTGTTTTCCAATTAAAATTAGAGTTCTTTCTCATTAATTTATGAGGTTTGCATTAAAAATTATGCAGATTATCGAAGCAAAATTCTAATTTTAATTGAAGAACAGTACAAACAATATTTATAAAACTATACCTAAGTTTTGTCTTTTATATTTATGAATAATGTTTAAAATATTTTTATAAAATATAAAGAAATTAAAAGAAAATTAAAAGAAAAAATTTTAAACATATTTATATTAAAAAATATATTTTAAAACATATATTTATATTAAAAATAAATTAGAATATCTTATTTTATATATAATTAAAATATTTAATTTATTTCAAATTACAAATATCGACAAACATAAATATCTTGATGTCTACTTTCACTCTATTAATAAACAAGTATAAAAAATTTCACTCATTTTACTCATAAGTACTCATTAAAGTATCAATTTTTTATCCGTAACAAGTTTTACATACATGTATGAATTTTATTGCCAATCATAATGCGCCAAAGTATAGTAAAGCAAATTGTATTGTATAAGGATTTGTTTATCACAACTTGTTATCTTAAGACTTCACTTGAGCCTAATAGCTTTTGGTACAGTGAGTGAACCTAAAGAGAGCAATGTGTAAGGGGCTGGATGATAAGCTACTCTGCACCAATTGATGTTGGGGCCCTGCTATTCACACCCTAATTTTTGTTGTTTTCACCCCAATTTTTGTTTGTTAATTATTTTAAAAAAATATTTCTTGACGAAATGTGTTTCTGTCGTGAATCTTAACAAGAGTTGTGTATCTAAACAAGATCTTGTTAAGAAACACAACAAAAACGCAATTCCGTTGCGTATCTCAACAAAATCTTGTGGAAATGTAAAATAGAAATGCGATTACATTATGTATCTCAACAAGATCTTCTCAAGATACATAGAGGAATAACATTTCTGTTGTGTATCTAGATAAGATTTTGTTGAGATATGTTTCCGTTATGTAGCTTAACAAAATTTTGTCGAGATACATAATGGAATTGCGTTTTTGTTGTATATCTTGACAAGATCTTGTCCAAATACACAATGAAAATGAGTTTCCGTTGTGTATCTCGATAAGATTTTGTTAAGATATACAACGAAAAAATATTTTCATTAATAAAGAGAGGGTGGGAAGAAGAGAGGGAATAAAAAGAGTGAGGACAAAATAGTCTTTTACTCTTTTTTGAAAAAATTAAAGGTGAAAATAGAAGAAAAAAAGAGAGGTGGGAATAGTAGGGCCCTTGATGTTGAAGAAAGTTTCGCTTGGGCTTATACGGAGGGACGTACCAGTGCAACAAAAAAAAGCAACGCATTGCCTTGTTAAGTGATTTTTCCAAAATCTATTAAACTGCTGCAGGTTTGACATAATTGAAACCTTATGTAAAATGTCAGTAAATGGATTGAAGTAAGTTTTCCTTTGGGTCCAACATAAATTTATCAAAACCAACACAGGTTGACACAAGTGGTAGCGGCTTGTGTTCCTTAACCAAGTTGTCCAGGATTCGAATCCTGGCATTGGATATAGAATAAATTATGTTGAGAGGGAAATACCTATCGTGTGTGCGTTCATGGTCCCCGGCGGAGATTAGTCACTGCTTCCGGCGGTAGATACTTCGTACCAATATCATGGTAACCAAAAAAAAAAAAAACATAAATTTATCAAAGATTATGAAGTCTTTCCCAAAATTGGATAAATCAACTCATCTTTATATTTTGTTTCATTAGAAATGAAAATTCATTAATAATTTTGAGGGTAAATACAATATATATATATATATATATATATATATATATATATAATTCATTTCTTGTAGTAAGAAAATTAGAAAAATATTATGGTAATTATTGTTACAGGCATTGTAGTGACGATGTCTTTTATACTATTTGACAACATTTTCCGCTTGCGGCACATCATATACACATATTTTATTATTTAAGATATAAATAGTTGATAACTTAGAGAAATGTTAACAATATTCTCTCAAACACTCTCTTTCTAACGCACTCTTTCTTATTAGCTAAAATTTATTGAAAATTACAAATTTTAGTAAGTCCTACTTTTAAATCAGGAGAGAAACTTATTAAATGAGAAGTGAGACCCACCAAAATATGTAATTTTCAATAAATTTCAGTCAATAGTAGAGAGAGTGTTAAAAATAGAGTGTTTGAGAGAGTGTTGCTAGCATTTCTCGATAATTTATTATTCTTTTTACCATATTTATTCTTAATATTTTAATATAATTTCACTTTTATCCTTTTTTTTAACATTAAGGTTAAAATCCTTTTTCACTGCTCCACCCAAAAAAGTTTCTCTACATTATCATCTTGGGTTGTCTGCTTAGAGCCTAATGATTGGCGTCAATGTCTATTTTATCAAAGTCTTCTTTGTTTATTGTACGCATTCTCACTTGCCTTGTCATCCATCTATTTTTATTAGCATTATTTTAGGGATGTATCTTTCATTCCATATTTTGAAAACTTTGAGCTACTCCATGGTCTGAAATTAGCATTGTTTGGTGTTCTCTTTGAAAAGTAGAGGAATTTGTGAAAAGTTGAATTTTTATTGTAAAGTGATGCATCTTTTCTTTCATGAATCTTTCACTTTGCATCAATGTCCAATATTTTTTTCATGGCATTTTTGGTAACCTCTTTCTTTTTATAACATCATAAATTTTCTTTACATTTTTTGGTTCGACCATTAAATACATGTAAGATTAATATTTGTTTTGACATTTACAACGTCTTTGTTCTACTTGATGAATTGCTTGAAAAGGTTGAAGATGAATTATATTTTGTAATTGTATATTTAGTTGACATAATCTACAAAAGATGCTGGACTTTAGTGTGTGTGTAATCAAATCAAAGAGAATAGTCAACAATGTAAATTAGACTCATACTTAAATTTTTTGTGAAAAAAATGACCTGTTCAATAAATAAATTATAGTTGTAGAAAGTCATGTGAGACAACTAGAAGAGCTAATGTTTTAATTGATAAGAATTCAAAATTTGTAGAAAAAATAAAATTATAATTACCAAACAAGATACATTTGTCTAAAAAAGATAGAATTATATAAAAAAAATCATATAAATATGTCTTTTTATTAAGTTTGAAAATGAGGCATGTAACACCCCTACTTTTGTATATTAAATCATTCTATATTTATTCCTGAAAAACCGGATGGGAATCTCAAAAGTTTGATCCCTACAGTTATGTTCATATTAGAAAGTAGTATTTAGTGTAGATTTTTAATAATTTTGGAAAATAGAGTTTGAAAATTTATAAAATGATCGTTCTGTTCTTAAAAAACTAGATAACATAATTAATAAAAAAAAATAGTTGAAAATGTTTAAAAATTGTTTTAAGTCATCAATGTACTTAGAATAATTAATAATAATTTTAGAAATTTTTCGGGAATTTATTGAAACAATTTTTCAAAATGACAAAAATACCCCTAGTTGACTATAGGAACCAACCAAAGACTTTTTGACCTTAAAACATTTTAAAAAATTTAAACTAAGTATTTTTCATTATAAAAAATTTATTTTGAAAGAAAAACAGTGAAAAATATAATAATCCTATTTCAATTTTTCAACTATTTTTCTAATATTTGATAATATAATTTTGAAAATTTGGAAAGGAATTTCAAAATTATGATTTTTACCATTTCGCTTATAATTTCAAGAGTTATTTAATCGTGATATTTAATAATTTTTATGAGTTAGAGCTCGAAGAAATTAGAAAATGACGATTTTATTCCTATTTCTCAACATTAAGGGTTGACATGAGAAAAAAATTCAATTGACATAATTTTGGGAATTTTCTGGAATTCTTGTGTAAAATGACCAAAATGTCCCTAAGTGTCTATTAAGCTTAGTCAGTATTGGTTTGACATTCAAAAAGCGTGAAAATGGTAATTTTAGTTTATTTATGGGTAAAATATTTAATTTTATAATTTTTATAAAAATTTTGGTATTTATTGAATTAAAATATATTTTTTTAATGAATTTTCTAGTTTAAAAATACAAAATAAATACATATAATTTGAAATAAAATAATAAAAACTTAAATTTATTATTAAAATTTATTTTTGATGAAAAAATAATGTATGTGTCTAGTTTTGCATTAAAATGCATTATTTTGATATTAAAAGCTAATTTTTCAAGTTTAGGCATTTTTATTAATACTGATTAATTCACCTACAGATAAAATTTATACTGAGAAGCTTTAGGATAGCTCATATAGCACGTCCCCAAGCCTAGGAGGGTTGATTCACCGCCCTAAATGGTGTATGTGTCCCTAAATTAGATTAGAAATAAATAAAAATTAGATTTATGACATAATGCTTACATAATAGATGATGTAATTTTATGGACACCTAACCCCTTCTCCTTCTTTATAAATAGCCATGGTTTGGACCATTTTACAGCACCTCTCCCTCTCTCAAGCTACCAAATTCTTAGAGAGCTTTTCTCTTTAGAAAAATTTTTCTTTTACTTTGCTTTTATGCTAAAATTTTATTAGTTTTCCAACAACTAGTAAAGTTCTCTTCCTAGGAGCTTTGCATCAACAATGCCATCCTCTTTATCAACTACCTTAGAGGTAATGGGGGGAGTGGTATTGGTTCTAAATTATTGTCACTTTGTATATTGGTAGGAAGGGTTTTTCCCTAAACCCGTTTAGACTTAAGTTTTATTATTATTGTTGTCGTTATATTGTTTGATGTTAAACTTTAATTTTTGCTAAGTTTTTACTCTGTTTAAATTTAGATTATTAAATTATAATTGCTAAGCTGTTACTTTGCACAATTTTAGAAAATTAAAATGCACTTACTAAGCTGTTGCTTTGCTCAATTTTAGAAAATTAAAATGCACTTATTAAGCCTTTACTCTGCTCAAATTTAGAAAATTAAAATGTATTTATCTCGTTGTTATTCTACCAAAATTTTAGTAACTAAATTATAATTACTATGTTGTTATTCTGTAAAAATTTTGGTATTGTACAATTTCTGCAAAATAAAGCAGAAATGTTGATTGTATTGGTGCTCAAATTAAATGAGATCAGGGAAACCTCTGCTTGAGAAGTTAGGAATTGATAGTTTAGTGAGTAATGTAAAGCAAGTAACATGTAGTAGCATGATACCCTGTTAAGGAAGCTATAGTTTGATAAGCTGAGGAATGAAATGGAGGGACTTATTTGAGAAGGTCTTAGGGGTAGGCATCGAGTGGTAAAGATCCCAATGGTCAGGGTAGTGCCCTCGAGTCGGGATATTCGCTTAACCAAGTCGATAATCCCAACAACTGCTCAACATTTCAAGGTTGGTTTGAGAGTATACCTCTATAAATGGATATCCTGACTATTATTTTCCTCAATGATGATGAGAACTGTACCATGTGATGATGTTGATAAGGTATATGTACTCTCAGTCACTTTCCAAGTTCTATTGAGAACTATTACTCACTAATGAGAACAAATTACCTCCCTCCATTATTTTTTTCTTATATGATTGATCGTAATTATTAAAGGTGACTGCAATGCCTAATGATGCTGAGGACGAGTCAAAGGATACTCCTCCAAATTTGTATACATAGTTTATAATATTTTCCTTGAGGGATAGGGTAGATAAATATTGCTCTGTATAGGATCTTATTGATATATATGTATTGGGCTAGGTAGTATATGTCTTTTAATATACTTTTGTTTTCTTTTTGACTATTATGTATTACTCAAAACATGATGTACAATCTGATATATATATATATATATATATATATATATATATATATATATATATATATATATAAACAGTTTTTATCATTTCACTTCTATTTTCAAATTCTGTTAAATTTAGACATTTTCTATTATTAAATCGGAAAAAAATTTACTTATGTTTTCATCAACTTAACTTAATAATTAAATTAATATGAATTATATGTAAAATTAAAAGAGTGTTACAAGGCAAAACAGGGTGGGTTTGACTATCATTGTCCCTGCCTTTGCTAAAGTCTGGACAAGTTCGAGGGCAAGTTTAAAAGAAGCAAATTTGAAAAAATTCAACCTCATCCTTGTTGATGTCGGGAACCTGCAGGGAACCCACCCACTTTTTTAAAAAAAATTTAATTTACTTACATATAATTTTAAACAAATCATATACTAAGTTATTAATTACATTTTAATTCAAATAATATATAAAAATTAACGAACAACATGAATTATAAAAATAAGAAATTTAAGAACTAAATTACTTTTTTAATAAATTATGTAATTTTAATTTTATTATTTAAATATTATTATAATTTAAAAGTGTTTGTTAAAAGAAGATAAGTGTCATATAACATATAAAAGGACATAAAAGGAGGAATTGTGACAAGATAGTGAAGATAAAAAACTAGGAGCATGTGAGCTTAACTACTACATAAAGAGTGTGTTTGGCAAGCCACTCTAGAACTAGTAGCTTATAAGTTAGTTTGATCAAAATAAGCTTGTTCGGTACATGAACTTATTTTAGTAGCTTCTAACTTATTTTTAAAAGTTACTTTCAAAAGTAATAGATCACTATACTTGAGGAAGATTAAGTAAAATCATCAAATCTTCATTGTTCCTTTACAATATAAAATTTAAAAATTATTGTCCTAACATTTAAGATGATAAATTATTAGAAAAAAAATTTAAATATTGAAAGTGGTATATATATATATATATATATATATATATATATATATATATATATATATATTTATAATCAAATAAATATGTCTTTTTATATCATTTTACATTTATCAACTAACTATTTAGTTAATCTTATTAAACACTTACATTTCAATAAGTTAGCTTCAACTTTTCAATTCAAAAGACACTATCAAAACATTATGAGTTCATTTGATTTGTTAAAACAATATGGTACTAAATAGCACAAAAATAATTATTTCATGATTGATTTAAAAAATGGTTAAGGGACAATACAAATCAAGTGATAAATGACAGGATAAAAGCTCACTTTTTGTTCCTCAACAAACCATGGAACAACTTTTTGTCCTTGTTACAAAATACTCAAAAGACCAAAATACTCATTTTTATTTCTTATCAATAACTATATTTTCTCTCTTTTGTCTCTCCCACACCACCACTGCCGCCGTTGTCGCACCACCATAGTCATCGCCGCTGCCACCATTATTGTCAGCCCCCACTATTGTCATCACCACCTCCACCACTATCTTGCTACCACTATCATTTTCCATCACTATTGTTACCACTGTTGTCACTGCGGCCGCCACCGCCACCACCACCATCGACATCATCGTTGCCATCACTATTGCCATTGTCGCTACCTCCACCACCAGTACCACCATTGTCACCGTATTAAGATATTTAATATGAATTGTATAAGATAATTATTAAAAAAAAGGGTATCATAGTAAATTTAAAATTATTTTCCTTGTATTGTCCATTGTCTCCCAAATAATGTACAAAAATAAAATTTATCCTGTAACTTAAGTGTTTGTCTTGTGTTGTTCTCATTGTACTGTACCTTAGTGTGTATGAAACACAGCCTAAAAGTTACTAACATAAGCTTCTTTATCAAATAGGTCTAATTTACTTAAACAAGCTTTTAAACTAGTAAAATAAGTTAAAAGCTAACTCAAAAGTCTTCCCAAAACTAAACGAAACAAAACCATCCAATTTTCATTTTAAAAACAAATATATATAAATTTATTCAATATTCAGCAGAAAAAAATCCTACTCCAAAGAGGGAAAAAAAGTCAATATTCAAGTTAAATATGATCAAAGTATTTTCACAAAACATTACTATAGTTTGACAATTCATTTTCATAATTTGCACGGGAACTTGAATTGGTCAGCCACTCAGCCTAATGCCATCATTAGTATTAACGTCCTGAAAAATAGTAAAGGAAAGGGCGTCAATAAAATATGATATTCAAACCCATAATTTTTTTCTTTATTAACAAATACTTAAATGGAATTAACAAAACAACAAAAGAATGGCCACTCCAGTCACGTCTTCCACTTGCAAGCTGCACAATGGCAGTCTTAGATGGGTTAGGTAAATTGCACAATCCAGGGGTGAAATGCACCAGAATTCTTTGCAGTTGACTTTTGAACCCCATGAATCGCAATCATTAAAAATAAATTTTACACATTAATTTATAAAATAAAATGTAAGTTAAAAAAATTTACACCAGTTGGTTTGAAACTGTGTGACCTGTAGTTCGTTTTGAACAGCAGGTGATCTTGTTTCGCGGTGAAATTGTTAATTATAGTTATAGTAGGCACTTTTTTTGGCTTTACCTAGTCATTTTTTAGAAGCATAGAAGCCTAGCCAAACGCAAAAGACTACAAAACTTCTTTTTTTTTATTTCAAATAGGCAAAGTTAAACTTTTTATTTTTTTCAAAAGGTAAAATTATTACATTCTGTATAAAATTAGCATGTTATATGTATTATAGTACATATACAAATATTGTACGCGTTATTTATATTGTTTGATAATTAATAAATTATATATATTATAACTTTTTAATTTTATATTTATGTAAACAAATACTTTAACCTGCTAAGCCAAATATATTTTTTGAAAGACCTAAGCCTCAGCAGCTCAGCCTAATTAGTTAAATAGTTCTTTCCAAAAGTCAAACCCTAACTTGTTTGCTATGTAGACACTTAATAGGCCAATTGACTTATCCCTATTACTTACCTTTCTAGTGTGTCATCTCTAATCAATAAAAAAATTCAGACTAGAAACTATTATTCAATTTTTGAAAAATAAAATTGAGGGTTCATTTTTTTATGAAACTAAAGTGATAAGTTTGT
This sequence comes from Spatholobus suberectus, assembly GCA_004329165.1. NCBI lineage: Eukaryota > Viridiplantae > Streptophyta > Magnoliopsida > Fabales > Fabaceae > Spatholobus > Spatholobus suberectus. The sequence goes on along the minus strand of QUWT01000263.1, from coordinate 53,620 downwards.
TATTTGATTTTTCAATTAGTCGAAGGCTGCATCAGTTCAATCGATCAAACTAGTGTAATCAAAGTCATATTTGGAAAAACTGTTCAATAAAAACTTATAGTAGAAGAAAATAAAAAAGTAAAATGAATTAAGTTTTCTTCATAAGTTAAAATTAATTTTTACATAAGATAAAATAAAATTTTGGAAAAGTTAAATAAGAGAGTTTTTATAAAAGTTGAAGTGCATAAATTGATTAAACTTATGAGAGAAATTTAATTCATTTTATCTTCTTATGTTCTTTTCTTATAAGTCCTTATTGAAAAATTTATCCAAACCGGACTTAGTTCCTAGAAGGCTATAAACCATTTTCGGTGCATTCTACTTCGCTTTTGATTGTTCAACTTCAATACCATTTTTTGGAGTAAAAAGATCACAATACTTAATATCAGTAAAATTGAATCTATAGGATTTAATAAGGGAATGATCCAAAAAGTAGGAAAATAATAGAAACAACAAAAGAACAACATGATTCGAGGAATAACAATGAGCAATCAACATTCAAAATTCTATTGAACTGTGTTTTGTAAGGTGTCAGTTTCTTTTGGAAATGGAAGATGGTAGGAGGAAAAAGAGATATAAAATTATACGATATTTAAGAGTCCATAGGCATATAAGAAAAACAAAAAAAGTAGAATCAATATTGCATATTATAATCATAATTTGATTAGACAATATGAAACAAATAACATAATATACGGGGCACAAGGAGAGCAGATAAGACAGCAGCCACGCAAGTATGCCACAAACAATCAAAAGCCAAAGAACCATTAAAAAAGCAAAATCATTGACCATATCAGCTACCAAACATATTGCAGAATATAAACTTGAACTCCCTAACTTCCGCAACAAATAGAATGAAAACAAAACATAAATTGTATACTATGGAGGCAAGTTAATTGGCAACGAATATAGAAAGAAAACAAGAAAATGAAATGATTACCAAGGAGAATGAATACAAGTTTTGCAAACCAAGCTACATATGTCCAAAACTCTCACACGATCCCAAGAACAGACTTCCACAGAACATGGTCAAAATTAATGTATAAAATTATAAATAAGCACTCATCAGTTAGGGGCGACTAAAACCTAAGGATTCCACTATTGATGTTTGAAGCCTCGTGTGTCAACTTTCAAATGGGACTGTTATTGTGAGAACATGACTTCCATGACGCAACTAATGCAAAGATATATACAAGTCCTAGAACTAGGATGTCTCAAATTCTGTAGAAATCAGACTTGAACTTGTAACTGGCAATGAAAGATGAAGTGAAAATTTCTAAAATTATAACATGTGGAAGCCCAATGTATCAGCTTCACAAAGCAACAAATAGTATGCTATACATGAAGAGTTACGCACAAAAGAGTGATTTATGGTTTCTCTATACAATCAACAAGCCGTCACCATGGAATTTATTCCAATAAAAATGCCATTAGAACTCATACAGTAAGATAATTTACGGTTACTCAAAAGAAGAAGAGAAAATCTCAAAATAAAGTACCATTAAACTTGGAGCAATTATACCATCAATTAATCATGGTGAAAAAACTTTAAAGGTTCAAACCAACAACTGTGCAGTGATTGCCATGTATTCCTTTATCAACCCAGTCATCGACTGGGATTAATATGGATGCAAATAAAGTTTCTTACCTGAGGCTGATACGGAAACGTAGAAAATGAAATTTTTATCTTTGCCCATGGGACAAACAGGATGAGCCTATATATATATATATATATATATATATAGTGGGTTTAAATATATTTTTGATTTCCGTAATATATTATTTTTTTGATTTTGGCCTTTATAAAATTATTTTTTTTTAAATGGTCTTTGTAAAAATTATTTTTTTGATTTTGATTCCTATTATTTGTTTTGGTCCTTGTAATATATTTAATTTTTTATTTTTATCTTCATAATATGTAAATAATTTTTTTCTAGTCCTTATTAATTTTTTTTCAAAAAGACTAATTCAAAATAAACAAAATTTTATAGAGACCAAAATGAAAAAATAAATACATTAAAAGGATTGGACAAAATAAAAGGACCAAAACAAAAAAAAATATTTTACAAGAACTATTTTAAAAAAAATAATTTTATAGGTACCAAAACCAAAAAAATAATATTTTACAAGAACAGAAACATATTCAAACTTATATAGTGCATAAAAAGAAAAAGAAGCAACATAAATATAAATTCGCGACATAAAGTAATAGGAACGTACATGTCACTCCACTATCATTTCTTCCATATCCTCCTCACCAAACGCACTAGTCTCTTCCACCCTGCTCTCAACCCTTTCCTTCTCTGAAAAACATGTTCTTTCGCTGGAGGATTGTCCGGTGATGCACTGGACGGCGTTCAGGATTTCATGACCGGTGATGGAGTATATGAGAACTGGCCGGGTGGCATCCAGCGGCCTTCCAAATGTGCAGGATTCGCGGGATTCTTTGCCTACTCTCAAAACTGGTGGGCCTGGCCCTTGGAGTGGAACAGATTCACGGGATTCTTTGCCTACTCTCGGAGCTGGTGGACGTGGCCCTTGGAGTGGAACAGATATCTTTCTTTTTCTCTGCAACAGCAATATGCAATGAAAATTTTAAAAACTTACCGTAATAAAAAAATTAAGGAAAAAAAAATATACTTTGAAAGGCATTTCTTACATCAAATTTTTAAATACATTTTAACCAGTGCCTTATGGTCATTAACATGAACCTAACACTAAAAGCTTAACTGATTATCGTTAGGCATGTCCTAGTTGGTGTAAATTAAGTTAAACAGAAATTAAATTGTTAATATGAACATTATAGGTCTATCCCAGCAGTATGATGCATTATATTATAATCATAAACAATTCTATTAATATAAGAAATTGATATATATCATTAATCATTATATTGTTAGTGTAATATATTTTGTTTATAAACTTACAATATTTATACTAATAGTTTGATTTTCATTAGACAAAATTTAAACTAACAAAGACAAGTCAAACAATAAACAGCTAGCAAATAATTTTTTTTTATTTATAATATGATATATTTCTTTTATTTGTTAACTAATTATATTTATACACACCGTACTTATACAAGAATTATTTTTCTTTAAAAACACCACACTTTTTCAAATACAAGGTAGTTGATTGTTTTTAACCCCACGTTCAATTTAATATTAATTATCCACGTGTTCCCCATATCATTTTTTTTTAATTTATAACATGTTTAATTCAGTTTAGTTTTGCAATAATATTTTTTTAAAATTCTGTTTAAGAACATGATAAAGATAACCTCATTCTCAATTTTGTTCTTGCACTTAAATAGTAAAAATAAATCACGGAGAAAACTAAGAATCAATTCAGTAGTCAGTGGAAGATACCAGCATAGCAACAACATAATGAAATTTGAAAAGACAATGACTAAAATGACCTGATACTTATCGTGATATATATATACTTGAGTCTTTTGATATGCAGCTACTTGGGTCATTGTGTCAGTCTCCTCATTAATTGGGGAAAATATTTTTTCAAGAAAATTGGGTCGACCAGCATCTCCCCACTCCGCTGCATTCCATTTCAATGCTTCCCACCACATGCTGTCTCCTTTGATTGTCTTTAAAGATATGCTTGACAAGTCCGATTTTGAAAGACTTTGGAGTTTTGCACAATAATAAAATACCATTTCTTCTAAAACATGTCCAACATGCAGGCCATTAAAAATGTTGACCAATTCAGGAAGATAGAGAAGCGATATCATTCTCAAACTGGGGAGGAACAACTGTGTTATATGTTTTGATGAGTCATGACTTATAAGGGTGGTTACTTTTGGACAGTCTTCAACAATAATCTCCTCCAATAATCGAAGGTTAAGAGAATCTAAGGTGAAGACGGTAGTTAACATGTGGCAAGTGTGCAATGCTATAGACTTCAAGTGGATAAAGGAGGGGTCAGGCCTTTCACTAATGCTTCTTAAATTTTTCATATAGAATACACTCAAAAACTCCAAATTTGGAAGAGCACGCCTATCATGTGAAGGACTTCCATCAACAATTGTTTCCATTTCATTACATTCCGCCAATATACATACTTGCAACCCGGATAAATTCCTCAACTCAAAATCAGAGAGACTCTTGATGGTCATATGTCGGTCCAGGTACAAGGCCTTGAAGTGTCCAAGATTCATTTTCAATCCATTTGGAACATTTACACCATTAACAAACTTTATACTGTAGTCACAACGTTTGAATTTTTGCTCCAATTCAGGTGTTACACGCGATATGAAACGTCGCATATGATGACCAACAACCAATCTGAAATTTAGGGATTTTTGCGCTGGTATTAATTCCAAAAGTTCAGCCTCTGGGACATATATACTCACCGTTTCCAACCTCTCTAATCCAAAAATTTCCACCAAAACACTATGAACATTCTCATTCCATCGCTCATCTTCAGGGTCAATGTTGATGCTTAAATAATTCAACTCAGTAAGATTTGATATCACTCCCACAGGAATTATTGCTGAGCTGGAGGTTTGCCTGCCTTTTTTGCCATGACCAAGTACATGATGGTATCCATCAAAGCAGAGGGTTAAGCTTTGCAGGTTGATCAGTTCTCGCATCTCTTTTGGCAGATGGGCAATCAAAGTCCCATCCAGATCAAGCTCTTCGAGATTCTTTAGCTGTCCAATTTGCGGTGGTAGTTCCATGAAGAGATCACAACCTCTAAGATAAAATTTCTTGAGTTGTATTAATTTGAAGAGAGAAGGGGGCAAATCCCTTATACTAGTGGTGTAGGATAAATCCAAGTGTTGAAGCAGAGGCATGTGGTTGAAAAATGAGTCCGGGATATCCATCAAATCAGCATTGCCCTGCAACAACAGCACTATGAGTTTAGGGCAATCTGGTGATTGTGGTAGCTCACATATTTTATTGTCCATCAATTCTATCCGAATAAAGCCTTGCCATCGTCCAATGTAGGGTGGCTCCGTCAATCCTAGTGCACCATGCCTTATGATGGAAGGGTTCGAGGTGTGTAATGATTTTATTATATCATAGGTTTCTACTGGCAAATAGACATCTCCACTTACATATTTCAACAAGACAAAACGGTCTAGAAGCTTTATGATGTAATATTGTACTTGCCTTCTGTATTCACGGAATTCATCTGAATACTGTGTCATTTCTTTTTCTTGTGTGCATCCTAATAAAATCTTAGCCCAATCAGACACCAAGATTTCTTCTCTCACCCCAATTTTAATGTTGTGAACAAACAAAATGAGTTCAAGGCAAAGCTTTTGTGTATCATCCATGTCATTCCAAATAATATTTACGAATGCATTGACCATGACTCTACTAATGCCAATTCGGTCACTATCTTGATAATCATAGGAAGGATTCAGGCTGCTTAATTTGTCAAGTGCAAGTTCCCACTCTTTAACATCTTCAACATGCTTCAGATACTTTGCCACAAGGAGAATGGAAGAAGATGACCATGGCATTCCTTAACTATTTCCACTGCAATTCTCTGAAGGGCAATTGATGAACATACCATGCTACGGTTCAAATAGCTGCAGAAGACTTCCCAAGGCAACAGATGATCCTGGGTCCTAATATTCAAATCCACTGTGCATGTAATTCTAAAGTTATCATCCTTCTCTGCTTGTGTTGACGGCTCAGTTGTTATCAACACCACAATTCCAGTCGGAAAATGAACTTTGTGGAGGTCCAGTTTCTTGTTGCTATCTGTATCCACTACAATCACCAAATGCCTATTGCTTGCCATCATCGTATTCCTATTGATCTCTTCCTGAACTCGAACCTCTGCATCAGTCTCATATGTTGAGGCATTGATCCATAGGGCTCTAAGAAAATCTTTGTCAATTCCAAACATGTTTTGCTTCTCTTCCAAGGTTGCTACTATTTTGTTCACTACACATCTTTTTTCATCCAAGTTTCTGGTTGACAGCCCAACATAGCGTGCGTGATAATCTCTAGAAAACAAAGTTTGAATTAGTTGCTCAACAGCGAGATCAACAGTTAAGTGAAGAATGGCTTCTGGTATAGCATCATTATGGCTGAAGATGTATCTCTCACCACGTTCTACTATTGATCTTACTATTTTCTCTGGTATAAATCTTTCTATACATCTCAGTGCATTTGCATTCAGTAGATGCCATGGTTTGCGTATCACATTCACACGATCATCATCAGTGGATAATAACTGAGCTTTCCATCGAGGAAATGCTCTAATCCAGGATTTTAATATACCATCCTCATCTAATTTCATTGGATAAGTCAACAAGAGGCTGATAAAATCCCTTACTCTCATCAAACTTGATAGCTCCTTGTATGGAACTTCATCTTCTTCTGACGATGTTCCCTCTGTCTCAGTTTTGAAAGAATCATGTGGCTTGCTCAAATAGGGATCCATGTGCTGGATGTCAAGCCTCCTGTGAGTGCTTAATTTATAACATCAATAATGATAGTTTTTCCTGCGGATGGTAAATATAAAATAGTAAATACTTTAGACTAAAGCCTTTCTGTGCAGGATATTTTATACGATTAAAAGATAAATTTATATGTCAAGAAGCATTCAACACAATTGCCTCCCACTTCGTTTTTAAGATTTCCTTGTGACGTTAATTAACATGGGTTGGTCAGTCCTTCATTATGTTACATTTTTCTCTCTCCTACCAAATTGTTCTCATCTTCTCTTCCCCAGTTCAGAATAATTATAATTTAAGGAAATATAAATTTGTGAAATATTTTGAATGTCAAGAAAATATATATTCATTTAATTATATTATCTTCTCGTTAGGTATTGGTCTTTGGTTTCATAAAAAAAAAATATTATTAATTTTTTTAATTTTTTAAAGTAATAAATCATTTAAAACAAACTAATATATATAGTGACAATTAATTTTTATAAATATCTGTTTGAAAGTTTAACCATTTTAATATTTTTTTTTCACTTTCCAGTACATCATTTGAATATAATACATGTGGCCATGAATAAAAGTTTGTTTCTATTTTTCACTATTATAATTAGAGTTTAATAATCATGCACTGTCAGTGTAAAAAGTTTTACACTGTCAACCAATTAAAATTTATCATTAGTATGACTTTTAAGGCTACTATTGTAAAAGTCAACAAATTTACTATACATAATGATTTATGATTGGATGACAGTATAAAACTACTTTACACTGTCAGTATATGACCTTTTTTCTCTTATAATTATATATATTTCCATGTAAGCAATTTGATTCAAATAATTATTTTCAAAATTAAAGTTCATTAAATAATGTGTCAATTCATATATGCATGACAAGGGGAAAAAATAATATTGAAGTAACGTTTAATATAGGAAATTTTTATTTTCAACTAAATCATTTTCTTAAAAATGAGATTATTAAGAATAAGATTTTAGAAAAAAAAAATTATAAAATATGGTCGTAAGACCAATAGTTGTTAATATTCCGATGCAAAACCATCATCATGATTGAAGCAAGGCAATGTTTAATCATACCTTGAGTAAATCAAACACCTTCAATTCTCTGCAATATATTTCTGTAGAATAGTGGCACCCTTCTGTAAAAGAAAATACAAAAAAATAAAATAAAATATTATGAGAGGGCAACCACTTAGTTAAACAATATCTATAAACCCATAATTTTATAAGGATTCCTAAGACTACAATTTACATGGACTGAGTAAAATGCATGGGTGCTCAGTTGGTCAATTTCAGACTTGTATTTGGAAACAAAAAAAAAGAAGAGAAATTTATGGAACCAACTGTTTCATGTGGTACAACAGCAAACAAGTCTCTCATCATTATATATGTGTACGTTTCTATGTCAAATAACGGCAAACAGGTCTCTCGTCATTTAGGATTTGCTAAAGACCTCTACTAATGTGAGACAACTGATGTATATAATGGTCTAGCTCTGCTTTTTTTTTTTTTTTTTGGTGAATAGTCTAGCTCTGCTTTAATTAATGAGAATAATAAGTCAATGTGTAACGGACATTTACAAACAAATTTTGAATTAGTGTCTATAATAAGACTCAAGTGAGTAGTCTATGCAACAACTAAAGGAAGAACTTGATGTGAACAGCTAATAACTAGAGGGAAAACTCATTCTTCCGACTGAATTAATGTCCGTTAGGCTATACTTTTTTTTAACGGAGCACCTTATGTGGCTAATTATCCATTGTTTGCTGGCAGCTGTTTCCTACACATTGTGAAGCTTAAGTTAAACATGCATATGATGTTGGCTCAAATTGAAGGTATTTATTAATATAAATGCATGATATTACTAGAATATAAATAAACCATTTTGACAATAACCATTCAAAGAATCCTGACAGAACCGCAAAGTGGCAACCTTCTAGTTTCATTAGTAGGAAACATTAAATCTAAGTCAAAACTCAATCTGAAAATTGAGCTTGAAACTACCTAAACATTGATAAAGGAATAATAGAGAGAAAAAAGATTGAGAACTACTAGCAATTTCACTGATAAGTGAAGCTAAACATTAATACCACCAAGATGTTAGATATCCATGTATTAACAAAGCAAACCTATTGGCTACAATCAGATGCAAAATTAAAGAGAGAAAATCCAGATGAAAAGTGACTAAATGAAAACCCATGGAGAACAAGTGGCCTTTTCTAGCTAGACAATTAGCAAGGTGTTCCTCTTAACAAAACAGACCCCTAAAATCTTAAGTTCAATTTGGGTCTGTTAACCATATTACACTTGTATGTCATTGCACCTTTACTGAAATATGTCTTGAAGAGACGGCATATTTTGATCCTACATTCGCAAAGCTCACACTGTTATGAGTCTCACATTGAATAAAATAAAATTTAATATGGTACTTAAGTCATGAGTACACTTTACCTAATAGACTAGACTTTTTGGGTTGGACTCTCCTCTTATGCTGAAGTCATAACACACATTCAAGTTGCTTAGCAATTTAACACAACTGATATTTATTGTATTATCATTGTCACGGGCCATGGTTCCTGTATATTTCTAAGAAGGTATAATTTCAAGCTTATGTTGATATATATATATATCATTTTAATTTTTGATTATTTATTTTACAATTTTCATTTCATCACCTCCAAAAGCTGACAATTTACTGCTACACGTTCTTTCTGAACTGTTCTTTCTCATCATTTTTTTTTCTTTCTCTTGATATTTTTGGTGAACAGTGGTGGTAAAAATGTGACCAGCATAAATTGCACAGCATTGGCTCCATCTACCAATTCCACAAATTCAGGCTGATTGTCACAACTTTACAGTGGTTGATCGTTAACAAGCTTTGCGATTCTTATTTAATTTTATCCTGTTATAGGTTACGCAAAAGGTTTGCACTGTGATTTTTACTTTATTTAATTAAAGTAAGGGGATCAAACCACAGAAGGCTCTGTGATTCTTACTTTATAGTTAAAAGCAGGAAATGCTATCCCTATGTGTAAATTGCTCATTGTTGTTGTTGTTTCTTAATGCTTAATTTAGTTTGTGGGTTCTTAAATTATTTAAAAAATTTTAATTAAGTCTCCAACTAAAAAAATTTGTAATCAGGTCCTTGATCTAGTAAAAATTTTGTAATTAGGTTTATAGGATTTTTGCACCGTCATAAATTGTCATTTTTAAGCTGTCGGAAACTAACTCCAAGGATCTACTTTTTTAGTTTAGGGACTCAAGTACAATTTTTTTAGTTTAAGAATCAAATTAAAAATTTACAAATAGTTTAGAGACCTACAAATTAACTTAACCTTTCTTATTTTACTTTAGATTATGCTTAGAGATTTATGTCTCATCAATTTGACAGGGAGTTGGTCTGTGTACATATATCCTATCAAATGTATGCTGGTTTAGCCTTACGAGCTTCAGAATGAAGCTAGATACTAAATTACAATGTCCATATCCTATCAATTACTTTCAAAAGTGATGCTAATTAATCAAATAAGTTTAGTCTAAGATTAATAAATATTTTAAAATATTTATTTAGTTTTTTAAATATTTTAAAAATATATTAAAAAAAGAGTGTGGTGGTGTTGGACTATTCCTTTTGGCTTTTGCTTTATCTTAAAATTTATTTATTTTTGGTGCAGTTAGATTATTTTTTTTGGTACAGTTTATCTTCAAATAATATAACATATACAAACAGAAATAAAAATATAAAAAAAAATGTATAATCTTATTATACTTTTAATTAACATTGCTCATAAATTTCACATAGAACTGTATAAATTTTATATCATTGAAATATTTTAATTTTTCATTAGTTAAAAATTAAATTAAATTTACAGTAGTTTTATTTTGCTTATTTTTTTTAATATGCATGTGTTTATTTAATTTATACAATTCAATTCATGATTATTTCTACTGTAACTTCACGATCTAATCTACAAATTTTACAAAAAGGAAGTTCTACTCTCCTTCGGAATACCACCGTACACGCATTGCTCATGCACTTCTTCTCATTTCTTTTAGATTTATATTTCTTATTTAATTTGTTTTTTTATTTTTTAAATTTTTTTTAAAATAGTAAAATTATTTTAAAATATTTTAATTTTATTTATTTTAACATTATTTAATCTTTCATATTAAAAATCATAATATGAACATTTTACATACAAATACGATAAAGATAAATTAAAAATAAAAAAAATAGATTATTTGAAAAAAATGAAAAGATTGAAAAGAAATCTTCAATTTGATTCTTTTATCATTATTTAAAAGTTTGTATGTTGAAAAATTAGTTAAAAAAACTGTCTACAAAATTATGACTTTTTGTATTTTTTTTAATTTAATTTGATTATTGTTTTTAATTTGTTTAGAAATAATGAAATTATAAATATATGTAAGGAAAACATTCTTCAATTTGATTTAAATTTTTAACGTCATTTTAAAATTTTATATTAAAAGATTATAATGTTAATATTTTGTGTTGAAGCAATAAAAGTAAATAAAAAATAGAAAATATATTTTCCTTATATTAGGTGAAAGAATTGAATAAAAATATTTATAAATTGGGTGATGGAAATAAATATAAAAATAAAAATATTTTTCTTCAATTTTTTACCATTATTTAAAATTATATATTAAAAAATAGTTTAAATGTATTTTTTCTCTTTAAACTGTGGATTTTGGGAGTTAATTTATTTTAAATCTTATATTTTAGCGTAAAAAATATAAAATTATTTTTAATCCTTAAAGCTCCTTGATCAGAGAATAAACATACACTTTTTGTTATGTAAAGACCAGAAAAAATAAAAATATACTAATTTTGAAAAACATTATATTTTTTGAGCGAAAATATATATCCAACACTTCAAAAATTATATTAATATTTTGTATTTGAAAATACACACACATGTCAGATGATAAATTATGTTAATAGTTTAAATTAAAAAATGAAATAAGTAAAAATTAATAATCAATATTTTAAACTAACACTACTTTCTTGACCGCACACATATCCTGATTGTTTGCAGTTTAGGAACAATTGTACCACATGTAGTTTTGAGTAATCTTTAATGATAATAGTTTATGTATGATGGTACAGTTTTGTATGTTTTATTTTTCGATGCATATAATATAAAATTTAGATCAAACTCAAAGATCATATATTTAAAAAATTCGAATTCTTTTTTGCTCATATCAGCATGTATGTATATATGATTTACAATTCTCAACTGGCGTTTATAGGTTCCGTTTTTACGAAATAAATTCTTCAATCAGATTTTTGAAATTGGGGTTGATCGGAATTTTATAACTATGGATAATAAAGGCATAAAGCCGGTAATAAAAGAATGTACAGTACTTACGTACCCAAGACTTGAAACGAAAATTGAGATCCTCGCCCACCGGATCGACCTGCTTTTCTATTCCTGCTTTTGAAGAAAACCTTGACAAGTTAAGTCATGGTACAAGGAGAAGCATATTAATCAGATATATGAACTGCTCTCTAAATCACTATGAACTTTGGTTATTCTACAAGGAGCCATCATGCAGACGGATTGAATAAAAGTTACGAAAAAAATGTAGAGAACACCCTTGTAAGTTCATATTTATCTTAAACACCTTTTCTTACAAAGGGGAAATTGTAGAGAACGCAAAACATTCCCGGTCAAAGATCGAGTGGTTTGTCCAAATTCAAGTCAAAGGCTTTGAATGACAGGAGTGAACAGAAATGAAGCTGCTGAGATAATGTTCTTTCTTTTCATTTTTGGTGGCTTGTGGTAGGGACCAATTTATAATTAAAGCTGTCCCAATATCATCTACGTAAGATGAATGTTACTGTTTACCACTGTGAACCGGTGCCTCTCAAATATGTTTTGGCCTGATATGTTTTGGGCCTTTTTTATTTTTTGTCTTGGGCTTTAAAAATATAAGGATTGAGAGGATCTCTTGGATTTTTAGTTAGTTTTTTCTTTTTCTTTATAATTAGTATGTGGATCCGTGCAATGCACAGGAAATTAGTGTTCGATTATTATTTTGATTAACATGCAATATTAAATATTTGTAAGGTAAATATAATGGTTATTAATATTTAAATTTCTAAATGTATTTATTTTAATATTTATTATAAAAAAGAAAGACCATAAGTTTTAATATTATTAGTGAAATTAAGTATGATGATGCTTATTTTAATGTTAATATTGTAGTGATATTTTGTATTTTTAATATATATGTATACATAAATAGATAATTTAGATGATAATTCTTAAATGTGAATATTGTATAAAATATTAATATGATTTTTATAAACATGATTTGATATTGTGTGGACTAAATCGCTATTAGGGATGACAATGAGGCAGGGTGGGCATAATTAGTAACCTCCCGTCATTGCCCTTGTTAAATGAAAGTACATTTCATGTTTGCCTCGTACCTGCATGAATATCAGTTGAGCGAGTATCAATGAATTTTATAAATATTCATAGGTATTCACAGGTATCCATGAATATTTATGAAAATATAAAATTAAAAAAATAAAAATTAAATAAAGTTAAAAACAAACAATTTTATAACATATATTTATACTAAAATAAATAATTATAAAGCATATATTTATAATGAAATAAATAGTTTTAAAATATATATTTATACTAAAAATAAATTATAGCAACTTAATTTATATATAATTAAAGTTACTTAAGTAATTTCAAATTGTGGGTACCCGCATGTTTTGGTATTTTACTACTTGCCCTTGTCTCGTTAATAAATAGATAGAGAAAAATTCATTTATTTTTTCAATAGGAACTCCATTAAGGTATCCATTTTCAATCTATAGCATATTTTATCCAAAAGTACATTTTTTTTGTCATCCCTAATTGCTATACTTATAGCCCAAATTAAAAGATGGATGTGGCGAAAATAAAATCAAAGAGATCACAAAGGGTTTTATAGTTTTTTTTGTATCTTTGTTTGAAATTAAGCTTTCATTGAAAAAAAAAACATAGCATTTCAATATGAAAGGTTTGACAACTGAATGAAATTAATTGAGCACTTTTGACTATAATTGTGGCCATTGAGTTTTTGTATGAAAGATAAGTGACAAGTTGGCAAAAAAGATGAAAAAATCCAAGATATTAAACAAATAAACATAACACTCCAATTGAAAAAAAAAAGAGGGAAAATTGGAATAAAACTCATGTTAAATTTTTTGATCATGTTAAACGTTATCAAATATTTCTCGATACATAATGTTTTTGGTTGATGTACATACTCTTTGATCATCATCAAATATTGAAAATTTGATACCCTTTCTTGATTTAAATACAAATAATTACAACGCACAATTGATTATGGGTGAAAAATTACCTTAATTAATTCATTTCAGAATATATATATATATATCATAAAAAAATTACCTTAAATTATATATATAATAAATACATGTAATTACCTTAAATTAGTTTTAATTAAAACAAAAAACTTCAATTCAAATGTATATAATAATTTTTGATAATTACCTTAATTATATATAATTGATAAACACATTAATTACTTTAAGTATACAATTTTAAAAAAATCTAATTACCTTTGTTAAAAATAATTTTTATTATTATAATTATAATATATGATCATAATTATTTTAATTAATTCAAATCACAATATATAACAGTCATAATTACTATAATTAATATAATTATACATAATAACTAGATTTTGAACCCGTGCATTGCACAAGTTTGTTTAAATTGTATATTTTTTATATTTGTATTTATTATTATTTTAAAAATATATGTTCATAAATAAAATTATTAATTTTAATTAAAATATTTAATAGTAAATTAAATATAATTACATTAAAATTGAGAAAGATGATTAGTTGTATTTTTAATTGAGTACATAGTGTGTTCAAAAATATTAAGCCTATTGAAATTTATTATGATTTGTTCGTTCTTCAAGTAATGAAAATGCTAAAATACTTATATGAAATGCATAAATTCAAAATGAATGTAAGCATAAAAAAAAATGAATATATAAGTATTTAAATTTGAGTGTTCGTTTGTTTTATTGTGGATATTATATTAACACGTATTTGATTTTTGTGTGTTTATAATTAATAATTTTAAATATATTTATTGTAAAAATTAAAATTTATTTGAATTTGTTGAAATAATGTGATTTGTATTAAATATATAAAGTTGTTAATTATTTTAAATTATATTTTTAATACTTTTGAAGATATTAATTATAATTTTTGATATTGTTGTAGTTGAGCTGGTTAACTACATTGCGACATAAATTGAATGTTCGTGATCAGTGTAAAGAGATTTTTCTTTCATTATTATTATTTGTTGTTGGATTTTAATTTCATTATACTTGTTGGTTTTTAAAGTTATTTATATATAAAGATTATTATATATTTCAAAGTTTATATCTGATAATTTAATTATTATAAGAATCATTTATCTATAAAATTATTATTTTTATATATTACTAATTTTTTAATATTATTACATGTTATTTTTCATATGTTACTATTTTATTTCTCATTCTAGTATTTAAAAAGACAACGTTATTAATAATAATAACTTCACTATTATGCATACTCTACAACTGTTTTTTATTTATGATATGTAATGGATATTTATTATTTTTTAAGCTGTGAATTTATAAGAATTAAAAATCATAATGTCTTTTTATTGATTGTTATGAAAGAACTCTATTATTATTATTGTTGTTGTTGTTGTTGTCGTCTTATTTGTATATTATTTTTATATTAAATTTAATTAGTGTTGTAGATTATGTATTATTTAATTGATCAATTTAATACATTACTACTACAACTATTATTATTATTAAGGTCTGAATTTATAAGAATAATTATAAAATATAATATTATTGACTCTTATAAATTTGAAAGGACTCTATTTATAACAATAACAACAATAACAATAATAATAATAATAATAATTATTATTATTATTATTATCATTATTATTTTATTATTATTATTATTATTATTATTATTATTATTAACTTTCACTCATCAAAATTGTGTAGTACTTATCATTAATGTAATCAATTTAATTCCTTATTAAAATAAATCACAAGAATATATAAATTGAGTGTTCATTTTTATTATTGTGAATATTATATTAACATGCATTTTTTATGTTTTTATAATTAAATTTTTTTAACCATATTTATTGTAAAATAACAGATAATATGAAAAAATACATATAAAATAGTATATAATTTGATAGTGATACATACAATAATAGAATATTTTTATTTTTATAATAGAAATATAATTTTTGTTAAAAACATAAAATTAATTATGTATTATACTTAATAAATACATACAATATTTAATAATATAGAAATAAAAATTATATATATATATAGACACACACACACACACAAAATTACTACATTAATAGAATTAAAAACTACATTAATTTTTTTCCTTAAGTTTATTTTACTATTTTAATTTTATTAATTTAATATATGTTTTATGAATAATAATAAATAAAGATATATTTCATTATTTATGAATTTTAATTAATTAATTGATCGTTATTTGTTTTGTAATAGTTCTTATGATTTCTTTATTAATAAATATTGATTCATATTTGTACAATATTTTTTTCAGATTTTTTTTATATTTTTTATATTTTTATTCAACGACTGGATTTTGAAATAACTTTTATGAAGTCTTGTATAGATTAACATTGAAATTCAACTTCATATTTAATGCAAATAATAATTCAATTTAATACAATTTTATAAAAGTCACATAGAATAGCATCGAAATACAACTTCATATTTAATACAGTTAATAATTAAATTTAATACGATTTTATAAAAGCTGTATACAATAACATTGAAATTCAACTTCATATTTAATACAATTAATAATTCAATTTAATACAATTTTGCAAAAGTCTCATATTGCAAATTCAAATTCATACTTATTGAAAAAAATTTGCAAAAAAAATTCAAAATTTTTATCAAATTAGAGTATTGCAAAAGTCAAAATTGGTAGGTCATATATTACTTATCATCGATGTTATTGCTAAAATATTTTTTTCTTTACATTTTTTAATTGACATATAAAATTGATTTAATATTTTTTTCGATTTTATTCAAATTAAATTTATGATTAGTGTTAACAATGCAAGAAATAGTATGTAAAATGAAATAAAATTCACACAAATTGAGTTGAGTTTGATTATATAGAAAAAAAATTACTAATTGGACAATGTATTTGGTTGCACAAACATAAACATATTAATCACTAATAATCAAAAACTTGTTTTGCCCTTTATGATTTTTTTTCTCTTATCTGTACAAAAAAGTTTCATTGCTACTCGTTAATTAAGACATATTAAGCAAAATTCTCTTTCTATTAAACCGCAAGAGCAAAATGACAGAAAGTAAGTGCAAAGCCAAGAAAAGAAAGATGATTAAATGAAAAGAGAAAGAACAAAAGGATACACTTATTAGTCATTAACACCTGGTGTGTCTATGTTGACATAAATCTTTGTTGATCTTGAAGTTGAAATATACAACTCACCTATCAATACAATTATATACAATTGTTTAAATAATAAATGTGTCTTATATTTACCTTGATAAACATTTTAATTCAAAAAGCGATAATATGATATCTTACCTGGAATTCTTTAACTATGGTTGATGTGAAAATTGCAATATTTGGTTTAGGACCACTAAACATTTTAGCTTTCAATGTTTGCCCAAATATTTTCACATATTCATCCCATATCATGATTTTCAATGTATTTTCGTTACCAATATTTTAAATTTTAAAAATATGTTAGCATAAAACACTACATATTTGTAAATACTTAATTATTTTAATTTTTAAAAGTATGTGGTACCTAATGTCTTTGAGTTGAAGTGTGACCATATTAACTTTGTCATGAGGAATTATCTTCTCTTCGATTGGATCCACATTATTGATAACTCCAATCACATCTTATAAAAAATAAAGTTATATAATTATGTAAAAAAAAAGACATTAGTTAATAGTGTGTTTAATTATATTAGATACAGTACTAACCTGTTAATACATCTTTGCCACAACGATTCTGCATATGTTCAAAATTCACAAATTCAAAAATATGGTGAGGAATTATGTTATTATCACATAATTCCTCCACAATTGTTGTAGCATAAAATTGTAACATTAAAAGACTTTTTTCAACCACAGGAAAATTTTCTTTATTCTTTGACACTACAAAATTTTTAACTGTGTATATTTTTCTTTCTTGTAAGATTTTCTTGAACTTATGTGCAACATTTCTACTTATAATAGCATGCACATAATTGCTCTGGAACAAATAATAAAAAATTAGCACAAAAAATATATTTGTGCTAATTAAATATAGCATAACTATAGATTAATATAGAAATTGATACCTCTTCATCAATTAACACTATATCTATGCTAATTAAATCTTTCTTCCGATAAATATTTAGAGTATCCTACATTTGTGAAACTCACACCTTTACAATGCTTTCATCAGTTGTAGAAGATAGATTATTGAGCAAACTATATATGTTAAAACGGTAAAAATATGTAAATTTTGTATAGAATTTCCTTTTTAATAATAGATATAATTTACTTACTTCTTCATAGAATTGGTGGAAGTAGCCATTGTTTGTTGAACATCATTGAAAGTAGCCATTATTTGCTGACAAAGGAGGTTGCTAACAAAATGTGTGAATAGTATTAAAAAGGTGTAGAAGATAAATCTTATGGTTCGTGATACTTATAAAGGTGTTTGTTATAATAAAATATTAATGAAAATTGATTAAATATGTTAACGTTACAAACATGAATAAAATATAGTTTATAGTATTAAATATAAATAGGGTAATATTTTCTTAAATATGAACGTAGGATAATGAAAGGTCCTATAATTATGATTAAATTTTTCTTAAATACGAATCCATTTCACTTTTAGATAATGAAAGGTTTGTTTCAATTTTTAATATGATTAATGCGAGCAATTTAATTCGTCATTAAATATAAATAGGTTGGTTAAATTTGATTAATTTAGATCAATGGATATGAATGAATCTGATTTGAAAATATATATTATTAAATAAATTATAATTATCAAAATTAAATAATGGATATAATTAATGTGAGTAGTTTAATTTTTTATTAAATACAATTAGGTCTATTAATTCTGATTAGGTTCGATTAACGGCTATGGATGAATCTGATTTCAAAATATATATTATTAACTTAATTATAATTATAAAACTGTATAATAAATATCATTAATGCGATTAATTTAATTCGTTAATAAATACAATTAGGTACATTAACTCTGATTAGGTTTGATCTATCTAAAGTTCAAGACTTCATCTTACGGCTATAGAAACTTCAAGTCATATAGATTATATAATATAGGCTTCAATATGTTTTAAGTTTCTACAAATATGCCTCTGTCTAGTTTTAATGATTGTAAATTTTTTTGTTAGTTTTAGATCTCTGATATTTTCTTAGTGTTCTTTTTTAGTCCTTACCATTAATTATAGTTAATTTAGTGTTGATATAGCTAACAAAATAAAGAATATTAATTAAGATAATGAAGAATATTTTAAATTAAGATAATTAGATTATTTGTATGTGTGTAAATTAATTAATTAATGTGGTTATTATTTTTCAAAAATAAGGTAATTATATATAATTTACTTTTATAATTTATTTATAATTTTTAATATATTATAAACAGTAATTTTTATTGTTTTTAATATTACTCTTACTTTTCAATTCACTAATTTACTTTTAACATTGTATTTTTAAAAAAATATATAATTTACTTAGATGTTTATAATTTATTTTTAATATATTACTTTTATCTTTAGAGACAAAATCACTCTTTGTGATATATTTAAAAAACAAATTATATTACAACCAGTTAAAATTAATGAATCAAAATGTAAAAATAACATCAAAGTACTATATTAAAAGTAAATTATAGATGTCTAAGTGAATTTTATATATATATATATATATATATATATATATATATATATATATATATATTAAAAATAACAATGTTAAAAATAAATTAGTGAAATAAAAAGTAATTATCTTTGTTTAAATAATTTTATTACCTCAATTAAAATATAAATTGGTCGTCATTATTTTAATGAATTCAAATCAAAATATACATCAATCGTAATTACTGTAATTATGTATTTTATCAATAAAAATAGATATTTTTAGCACTATTTTATAAAAAATAAATTATATATCATGATTACATGTAATTAATATTAAATGTGCTTGTTTTCTGATACAACTTTAAATTAAATTTTTCAATGTTTGCATTGTTGAAGTCAAGGAGTTTTCGTAGATAAATAAAATTAGATATTAAAAATAAACTAAAAATAAGAATTAATTTTAACTAAAAAAACTCACATCAAACTTCATAAAAATCATCTTTATGGAGTTCACTAATTTATCATCATATAAAATATTTAAGTGAATGAATGAAACAATATAAGTTTAAGTATACATATTTAAATGATTAGATGTTAGTACAATTTATATAATTTATTTGTGTTAAATTTAATCTGATGTAATGCATGGACAAATTATGTGCGTGAGAGAGATTTTATTTATTATTTTGAAAGACAATTTATATGTAAAATAAAAATAAAAGATTAACAAATTAATATTTTTATTATAATTGAGTTAGAAGTTATTGAAAATTAATGTCTTTTCATATATTAGGTAATATAAATAAATTGTCAAATAATTAGCTACTTTATTTATATGATACATCTACAGAAAAGACAATTTAGAATCACGCCAATCAATTGCCACAAACTCTCATCAACCCCATAAATTATTCATCTTTTTTTTACTTTTTATTTATAAAAATTTTAATAATTAATAAAATAGAAATAATAATGATATCACCGTGCAATGCATGGAAATTTCATCACCGTAATAAAGAAAGTCTTACTAAATTAGTTAGATGAGAAAATAATAAATAAAAATTAAGCAATGATTTGTTTAAAAAATAATATTTTATATATTAAATTTGTATGAAAACACAATTAGTAGGTCTGTAAAGAATTGTCCCTATGCCAAATTCTATTTTAATTTTTAATTTAGTATACTTACTAAATAAAATGTTGTGAAACAATTAGATATTAATTTTCAAAAAATCAATGTCATTGATTAGCATCTAATTGCTTGCTGATGGTATAAATACCTAACGCTAGAATTGACACTTGACTATTCAAAATTTAAAATTCATACTTCCCAAAGATTTTATTTAAAAATTAAGAATGGTGCATCAATAAGCAAATCTTTTTCATATGAGAGTTAGACATGCGAACTTTAACCATTAAACATAAACTTGAACAATAAAGATTACTACATAAAATTAACTTTTTAATCTTAACTATTTAGGTATGATTTTATAGCTCATCCAGTATGAATAATTGTTACTATTAGATTTAAAATTATTAAATATAATATATTAACTTTTAATAGACAATTTATATTTCATTCCATTAATTCTTCAAGATATTTTACATTAATTTAAGAACATGTAATATTATCTCTTGTATGTTTATTATCATTCATTTTTAACTGACTTTTATATATTGTTTCAAGCATTAAGCGAATAAACAAATATAAATCTTCTTTAACATATTATTTGGCAAAATAGTATCTACAAAATGGGAAAAAATTAGAAATCAAGAATTATAAAATTATAAAATACAAATATAAAACATGTAAAACAAATATTGACCTTTCTTCTCAAATAGCATACTCTGGATACTCAAGTCTTTGCTACAAAAAAAAATAAGACAATTAGTAAATTTGTACCAATTTTCAATGGAAGTAAGAAAAACAAAGTAATGCAAAGAAAGAAGTCATTTTTCAATTGAAGAAAGATAGAAGAAAGACAATCAATAAATTTGTAATGATTTGTAGAGAAAAAATGAAGAAAAATAATATATAAACAATGTTTATTGTTAGAAAAGTAATAACTTTGCTTATCTATAGGGAAAGGATTATCAAACCAAACGCTCTACCTTTTAATTTTTCACATGATGTTTTTCTTTTTTGAAAAAAAGAGTGTAGAATGAAGGTTGAAGAGAAAAAAAACTGTGGTGCCAGTTTGCAACAATTGACATTGTGAAAAGGTGTTTAGTACTTTTATTCCCTCATTGAACAACCATAAGGCAAAAACCATTATTTCAAAATTATCTTTATAATAATTATTATTACATTTTTTGAAATTGAAAGTTCATAAAAAGAGAAATTAAGGCCAAAATTACTTTACAATAATAATTATTACGTTTTGAATTTGAAATTTGATTAAAAAAAAGAAAGTTGTACATATTACATAACTTGTGCAGAAACAATTAATTCTAATTGCTAAATGGTACAATGCTATTCACAGTTAAGCAATAATTGATTTCATGAATAATTTTGCATTATATCATCAAATTAATTATTGTGTCATAAATCTCCATACACTAATTTGTGTGAAAATGAATGTGAGCTTGACACCTAAGCAAAAAATGTAGGGAAACATTGTCGTGAAGCCAAGTAGTATAAGATTTTGTGTGAAATTGCTCCAAAGATCGACACATGAAAGTTTCCTATTTGATATTATTTTCTTTTGTATATACTATAAATTCTCTGATATCATAAAACAGAAAAAACAAAGTGGAAACCAAAGAAGCTCGATGGTGAGAATAGAGTGAGAAGAGAATAGAAAACCAAGAGCGAATCAAGAGGATGAGATCAAGGATTTGATGCATTAGAGGCAAAAGCTTGGGTATTGCTGTGTATTCTTCTTGAAGGTGAAAGGGGCAAGAACCAAGGGTTCTCTTTTGTATCTTGATTTGGATTCTTGATTCATAATGAAGTTACTCTCTCCCGTGGATGTAGGTCACATTGACCGAACCATGTAAATCTTGTGTGTTGTTTTCTTCTCCTCTCATTCTTGTTAATTTTTGTCTATAATGTTGTCTCTTTTTTTGCATTTTCTCTACACTATTGCATTTTATTTGCTACTGCGTTTCTGCATAATTACTGCAACAATTTTTTCTACATAATTGTTGTGTTTCTTGATCCTCTATGCATAATTGTGTGTTCTTGCACATTTTGCTGGCACGTTTGCTGATTTTTTGGTTTAGTAATGTGCAGAATTTTGAGACTTTCTAATTGGTTTGGACCAACACATTTACATCTTGTCTACGGTGCATCACTTTTATTTACTGTTGGATTATTTATCTAATCCACACGGTTATACCTTACATCTTTCACACCAGATCTCTCTCCCAACTCCCTCCACAACTCCTCGGATAGCGTTTCTTTGGCAGCCACCACCGGCTATGTCCACACTGGCACCGACCCCTCACTAGCAGTGTCCCTCTAGCAAATCACGCCAAGAATACTTCGAGGTGAGTTACCCTCCACCGTCGCACGAACCCACACCCTTGTGCACCTATCAAGTCCTTGAGAGCACGTTGGAAGTGCAACGTAGGCCCAAAAGGAAAATGCAAATGCCTTCTTGGATGAAAGATTTCATTTGAATTGGGCTTTTTTTTTTTATCTTGTCTACATTTTATCGTAGCTGGACTATTTGATATTTCACGTTGTCTTTATTTGATGATGCTGCCACCTGGATGGCTTAGATTTTTTGTAAACATCTTGTCAAACTATTTAGGGTTATTGACTTAGGAGTTTTGAAGACAATGAAAAATATGCAACGTAGTTGTCTATTTTCTAAATTATTGTTCTTCCTTTCTTTAGTTTTAGCCGAATAGCAGTAGTGTCCTAACAATTTTTGGTGCTTTCATTATCTTCTCAATGCCTCCTAAACCTACTTCTAAGGAGGTAGATGATGCCTTTCAAGCTATTATTGAGAAGCTTGGTGCTATGCAAACTCAGCTGAGCACCAACAACAGATTATGCAGACACAGCTTGAAAACCAACAACAGATTCAGAAGAGCCACCATGTCCTCCTTCAACAATTGATGAATTCCCGTCATGAGGCCCTTGCTAGCTTTATGTCGGGACTTATGGAACAGCTATCCTCTATGACCATCCATCCCTAGATTCATTTAGCATCCTCATCTGGCACGTCCCAAACCCATGCCTCACCTATTACCCTTCTTAGCATTGTCCCCATTCCCATTATTTCACCATCTTGCACACCACTCTCTTCCTCACTTTCACAAACCCCTCCCCTTTTCACTACCCTCCCTCGTCCTCCACCCACCCTCACCTCCACCCCCTGGGGTTACCCCAACCACTTCCCTAAACCCTCCACCTTTTTACATCAGACCTTTTCCCTAACATTCCCTTCACTAATTTCATTCCCCTCAACACCCAACCTTTATTTCGCCCCTCGAAACTACAGTTATCCTCTTTTGATAGTATAAAGCAGCTGGATTGGCTATTTCAGGCTGAATAATTTTTCCTCTTTTATCAAGTTCCACTTGAACAATGCCTACCTATGGCTGTTTTTTACATAAAGGGTGATGTCCTAAGTTGGTTCAAACGGATGCATGAAAACAACCAACTCACTGATTGGTCTACTTTTCAACGAGCTTTGGAGCTACGTTTTGGGCCATCCTCATATGAAAACCATCAAGTAGAATTGTTCAAATTGCGCCAATATGGTTCAGTTTTTCATTATCAAGCCCAATTTGAGAAAATTTGCAATAGAGTTTACGGTTTCTCTGCTGATGCCATCCTTAATTATTTTATTTCTGGCCTCCTTCCTAAAATTAGACGTGAATTAGCAAATCCTTCACCCTTATTCCATTACACAAGCCATCGGCCGTGCTAAGCTCGTTGAGGCTAAGCTTAAGGATTCTAAACCCAGGCAATTTCATTCAACTTCCACCCACATCACCCACCCACAAACTCCTAACCCACCTCCGCCGTGCCTTCCAAATACTATTAACCCTTCTCCACCACCTTTACCCATCAAACGGTTGACCTCTCATCAAATGCAGGAAAAAAGAGCTCAAGGTCCTTGTTACAACTACGATGAGAAATTTTTGTCAGGCCATAAGTGTTCCTATCAGAAAAATAGAATATTTTTAAACTGTAATTTTCAGAGTATTATTCTTCTCATAATTAGTTGTTATACTCATAGGGTCAGGTTGTATATATATATAGCAACCAGTGACTCTCTCTTTTGTACGTTTTGATTCATTTTAATTTAAACACAATATTATGATTCTCTCTCTATACCAAGATGGTATCAGAGCTCTACTATAGAGCTCTGGTTTCCCCCCTTTGTTCCCTCGTTCTACTCGTAGGGTTCGATTGTTCCGTCTCTCGCTTCTTGCCTACAGCTATGCATCGTTTTCCTCATCCGTTCCAATTTACGGTTGAAAAATGGCAAACCAGAGCTATGCGGATTTCTCAACCAATCCCCTAAATCCATTCTTTCTTCACCCAAACGAGAATCCATCCTTGGTTCTTGTGAGTCCCCCTCTTGACGGAAAGAATTATCACACATGGGCTAGAGCCATGAAGCTTGCTCTGCAATCCAAGAATAAAGTGAAGTCCATCGATGGTAGCATCTCTCCTCCGTCAACCTCCGATTCTTTGTATGAGGCTTGGGTTCGATGTAATACCATGGTTCTTTCATGGATTCAGCACTCTATTTCTGAACCCATCGTAAAGTCCATTCTCTGGATTGACTGTGCATCCGAAGTGTGGAAAGATTTGCAAGATCGTTTTTCCCAGGGAGATATTTTCAGGATAGCTGAAATTCAAGAAGACCTGTATCGCTTTCAGGAAGGTAGTCTTGGTATCTCTGAATACTTCACACAACTCAAGATTATGTGGGATGAACTAGAGAATTTCAGACCGCTTCCAAAGTGCAAATGTTCTGTTTCTTGTTCTTGTGGTGGTTATAAATCTATGCAAAAATATAGAGCTCAAGACTGTGTTATCCGTTTCTTAAAGGGGCTCAATGAGCAATATTCACATGTGCGATCGCAGATCATGTTGATGGATCCACTACCTTCCATTGACAAGGTCTTTTCCTTAGTTATCCAACAAGAAAGACAACTCAACTTGCCTTTAATTCCTAATAGTACTTGTGACTCTAAGGCCTTTGCCTTCAATTCTAACCAAATGACCGGGAATCAACATAAAAGAGGAGGATCTTCTAGCAGAGGCAAAGGAAGACACAATGGAGGCCGTGGACAAAGTAACAGAGTGTGCACTCACTGTGGAAAAAAAAATCACACTATAGAGACATGCTATTTCTTGCACGGATTCCCTCCTGGCTATCAGACTAAAAGAAACAAACTGCAAATTCTGTGGTCACTACTACCGAATCTGATTCACAAGGCGGCTCTAGTCAAGAGGCCTCAAAACCGAACTTCAATCTTACACAGGAGCAGTACCAAGGAATCCTGGACCTTTTGCAACAATCTAAAATGTCCCATTCATCCAATACACACGCTGTTGCTAACTCCATTTTAACCAGTCCTCTTTCCCTAAGCACTAGTTCAAATAATATTGGTAAGGCCTCCCACCTATGATCCTTGACACAGGTGCTACGGATCACATTACTTATGATTTGGAAAACTTGACTAACTATCGTTCCATTAAGCCAATCCATATTGCACTGCCTGATGGTTCACACGTGACCACCTCAATATCGGGAACTGCCATGATATCTAATTCTTTATCTATACAGGATGTTTTATATGTTCCAAAATTTCAAGTCAATCTTATTTCTGTCACCCAGTTGATTAATACTATACAGTGCCATCTCATCTTTAACATGGATAGTTGCTCCATTTTGCATAATCGCACCAGGAAAATGATTGGTACAGCTAGACTCCAAGATGGATTGTATGTGCTAGATCCTCCAACTCCAACAACTATGGATGAACCTGTTTGTAATTCCATTTCTAAGGTTTCTAATGATTCTATTCTTTGGCACATTAGATTGGGACATGTGTCCAAATCTAGACACAAATGTATATCTACACAATCTCCTTTTCAACCCTTCTACCAAGCTCCAAAATGACTCTAGAGAAACCTTGTCTGATGCATCCTCTTATCGGCGCCTCATTGGGAGATTGTTATATTTGACTACCACCAGACCGGACATTGCCTTTGCTGTCCAACAACTTAGTCAATATGTTTCTAAACCCCTGGAACCTCACTTTCAGGCTGCCACTAGAGTACTTCGATACCTGAAAGCCTCTCTTGCCACAGGTCTATTTTTCTCTACCTCTAGTCCTCTAAAGCTGTCTGGCTTTGCAGATTCTGACTGGGCTTGTTGCTTGGACACTTGGCGGTCAATCACTGGATATTGTGTTTTTCTTGGCTCGTCTCTTATTTCCTGGAAATCTAAGAAGCAAAATACAGTATCAAGGTCTTCCACTGAGGCTGAGTATAGAGCTCTAGCCAACCTTACCTGTGACATACAGTGGCTCCACTTTTTGTTTCAAGATTTATGCATTCATTTTGATGAACCTGCCTCTATTTACTGCGACAATAAATCTGCCATCTATCTTGCTCACAATCCCGCTTTTCATGAGCGGACAAAGCATATTGAGATCGACTGTCATGTCATTCAAGAAAAGCTACAATCTGGACTCATTCACCTTCTTCCTGTACCTTCCTCTTCACAAATTGCTGATGTCTTCACTAAACCACTGCATCCTACTCCTTTCATCAACTTTCTCTCCAAGTTAGGACTCCGTGATGTTCACCGTCCAACTTGTGGGGGGGGTATCAGTAAAATAGAATATTTTTAAACTGTAATTTTCAGAGTATTATTCTTCTCATAATTAGTTGTTATACTCATAGGGTCAGGTTGTATATATATACAGCAACCAGTGACTCTCTCTTTTGTACCTTTTGATTCATTTTAATTCAAACACAATATTATGATTCTCTCTCTATACCAAGAGTTCCAGCAATCGTTTTCTCCTTTTATTATGTGACAACCCTACAAACACCACAATTAACCCTTATGCCTTGAGGAAGTTGTTGATCCTCCCCTTGATATTGCCACTATCCATTTCCAGCTTTCTCCACAGGCACTTACGGGACAACCTTCTCCCCAAACACTTAAATTCCAAGGCATGATATCTGGTCTTCTTGTTACAGTTTGATTAATACTGGCAGCTCACACAATATCCTACAACCTCGAATTGCTTCCCAACTTAATTACCCATCACACCAACTCCACCCTTTTCAGTGATGGTGGGCAATGGAGATATCCTAATTTATAGTCGTTCTTTTGAAGATCACTTAGTTCATTTGAGATTGATTTTGGAATTGCTTTCGACTAATCAATTTGTGGCCAAGTTTTCTAAGTGTGTATTTGCTGCCACTACTGTTCACTATTTGGGGCATGTCATCTCAGCTAAAAGTGTGCAATTTGATTCAGAAAAGGTCCAAGCTATTCTAGATTGGCAGGAGCCACATTCTCTCACGGCATTAAGGGGCTTTTTGGGCCTCACTGGCTTCTACAGGCGCTTTGTATGCCACTAAGCCTCTCTCGCCGCTCCCCTCACCGATTTGTTGTGTTCTACTAATTTCTCATGGAGTATAGATGCCTTAAAGGCTTTTACAGAATTGAAAAGAAAATGACTACAATGCCAATGCTTGTTCTTTCTGATTTCTCCAAGGTGTTTGTTATTGAGACTGATGCTTCTTCAGTTGCCATTGGTGTTGTTCTGTCTCAAGAAGGCCATCCTTTAGCCTTTTTCAGTAAGAAAATGTGCCCACCTTTGCAGTCCTCCTCCGTTTAAATTCGTGAAATGTACGGTCACTGAAGCAATAAAAAAAAATGGCGTAAGTACCTTATTGAAAGACATTTTCACATTTATACTGATAAAAAAAGCCTGAGGAATCTACTTTCCTAGACCATCCAAAGCCCCGAACAACAGAAATGGACAACAAAATTGCAATCACTTCATTTTGATATTTTTTACAAACCTGGAAAAGCTAATGCCGCTGCTGATGCTGTGTCCAGAAAATACAGCAACACTTGCCTTCTCTTCTCTGCCATCTCCTCTCCCATACCTTCCATTCTTTCCACCCTTCAACAGTATTACTCCTCTGACAATACAGGTAAAACTTTGGTTCATAAATGTCTTTCTGATAACTTGCAGGATTTTTTCCGGGTTCATCGTGGGCTCCTTTATTTCAAGAATCGCTTTGTATGTACCTGATCTTTTTGATCTTCGTTAGCAGTTGTTGCATGGTACCATTCAACCCCTACTACAGGTCATTCAGGACTTGAACCCACTTTGGCTAGAATCGTCGCCACCTTCTACTGGCCTGGGCTATATAAAGTCGTCAAACTCTTCGTTCAGACCAGCACCATCTGCCAGCAAAGTAAGTACCTACCCTAAGCAGTGGTACAAATTTCTTCATCTTGCAGAGCTGGGGTCTAACTTTTCTTTCCGTTCTGTGATTCAGATACCCCCTTTTCAAGCTTTGTATGGACGTCCTCCTTCCGGGTATTCAAGATTATGTTCCTGGTATTGCAACCATCGGCTCTTTGGACACCACCCTACAGCAACAGCAAGAAGTATTACAGAGTTTGAAAAGTCATTTGTGCAGGACTAGGCAGCAAATGACAGACCAAGCAAATAAGGGACGAACTGACCGAACCTTTAACCCCGGTGACTGGGTTCTCCTCCGCCTCAGGCCTTACCGTCAACACACTCTGTCTCGTACAACTTCCCAAAAGTTGGCAAGGTGTTATTTCAGTCCTTTCCAGATCAAACGCCGCATTGGAGTAGTTGCTTTTGAACTTATCCTTCCCTCTACCTCACGTATTCATCCAGTAGTTCATGTATCTGTACCTCCAGTCTCACTTTGTGCCTCCTCGCTTATCTCTCAATGAGATTTTAGAAGAGAGAGTCGCCAGAGCCCTTTTCCTCAGACTCAACTCTGACTCAAAAGACTTCTGACTCAATCAAAGTTACACACGAAGAGTTTGACTCAATTAAAGAACTCATAATGGTCAGGGGGCGTATTAGTTCTTTATATTTATTTTAATATTTTTGGTGTAATTTATTAAAATAATTTTTCTTTAACGTATTTAAATAAATTTTATAATTAAATTTATAATATAAATCTTCTTATGATAAAATATTTATTAAATAAATACTTAATTAAATTTATGTAAATTAATTAAATTAATTTATATAAAATTTAATAATTATTAAATTATTACATTAAAAATTATTTACTTGCGTAAATTATTCATTTACAATTTAAAATAAATAATTATTAACGTAATAAATTTTTTAATTTATATAATTAAATTTATATTAGCTAATTAAATTTCTACCATTTAATTTTTAACTTAAATTAAATAAATATTTTTTTCATAACAAATAGTAAATAATTATTAGTGCAATAATTCAAAATTAACTTAATCATATATATATATATATATATATATAGGGGCAGGATTCGTTGACACCAGGTGTAAGAGTTAGTCAAATTACACCTTCAATAACTTTTTGTATAATGCAAATTGAACCAATCCAACTGTTGAATTTTATGTTCTTATTAATTAGATTAAGTATACAAAATTTCATACAATTCTAAAATTATTTAATAGTTCATTAAATCACTTTATTTTAACGTACAAAATAATATTAAAATATATGTAAATATTTAATATTAGATAACATATTTAGAAAAGTTCAAACGATGTGAAATTTGATATACATAATTATAAAGATAATATCATCAAATTCAACGGTTGGATTGGTTAAATTTGTATTATACAAAAAGTTATTGAAGGTGTAATTTGACTAACTCTTACACCTGGTATCAACGGATCCTGTCCCATATGAAAAATAGTAAAAAAATAATTTGTTAATATTTTTAATAAATAATTAAAGTATAAAGTTAAATCAATCAAACAATCAATTAAATCAAATCAAAAGATTTAATTGATTGATTAAAATTAACTAATTGATTATTACAAAATATGTTAAAGTTATTATATATATATTAAGATATTATAAACTATAAGATTAGTTTTTATTAACAGTTTAGATTTGGTGTAAGTCTTTAGATTTACACATAGTGTCAACGGATCATATTTATATATATATATATATATATATATATATATATATATATATATATATATGGGGCAGGATCCGTTGACACTAGGTGTCAGAGTTAGTTAAATTACACCTTCAATAACTTTTTGTATAATGCAAATTTAACCAATCCAACCGTTGAATTGGATGTTCTTATTAATTAGATTAAGTATACAAAATTTCATACAATTCTAAAATTATTTAATAGTTCATCTTATCATTTTATTTCAACGTACAATATGATATTAAAATATATGTAAATATTCAATGTTAGATAATATATCTAGCAAAGTTCAAATGATGTGAAATTTGATATACATGTTCATAAAGATAATATCACATAATATAATGGTTGGATTTGTTAAATTTACATTCTACAAAAAGTTATTGAATGTGTAATTTGACTAACTTTGACACATAGTGTCAACGGATCCTGACCCATATATATATAGGGGCAGGATCAGTTGACACCAGGTGTAAGAGTTAGTCAAATTACACATTCAATAACTTTTTGTATAATACAAATTTAACCAATCCAACCGTTAAATTTGATGATATTATCTTTATGATTATATATATCAAATTTCACATTATTTAGACTTTTCTAAATATGTTATCTTATATTGAATATTTACATTTATTTTAATATCATATTATACCTTAAAATAAAGTGATTTAATAAACTATTAAATAATTTTAGAATTGTATGAAATTTTGTATACTTAATCTAATTAACAAGAACATCAAATTCAACGGTTAGATTGGTTAAATTTGCATTATACAAAAAGTTATTGAAGATATAATTTGACTAACTCTTATACTTAGTGTCAACGGATCTTGCCACATATATATATAAGATTTTGAATTTTTTTTAAATAAAGACATTGCGAGAAGCACAAAAAAAATTAATTTATATGCATTATTAGTGTAATTTTTTTTTACATATATATAAAGAATTCACCATGCCGTCACATCATATTAATGAATAGAATGATGTGATGAAATAATTAAATTTTATTTAACATCTGCGTAAAAAAGTTTTGCATTGACATTGTATATAAACTAAATTCCAAAAATAATTCATATTTCATTAAAAATGCTAACTTATATCAAAAGATTATATATTTTTTTAAATACATGCATTACTTCTAAAATATTATTTAAATACTTGTAATTATTGTTATTGTTGAACATGGATTTTCTAAAATTAAAATTCTTCAAAATTTATTCAATATTAACTATGTTAAAGGATTAATTGAATGAATTTGCTTTTATATATTGAAGTGAAATGTTAGGAAAATAAATTATGAAACTTTGATCAATAATTTTGTAGTTGATAAAAAAATAAAATAAAATATAAAAAATTATATTAAATTAAATTTTAAATATAAATTTTGCTTATGGCTTCAATTTTTTTCCACGACTTTGCACTTAAGTAAAGTGCAAGTAGTGAGTACAAGTATGAGTATATATGTTTCCAACGAGTACGGACATGAGAATTAAAGTTGTTACCCATGTGGGTATGGGTCAAGTACGTGTATTTTTTTTAATGTAGTACCTTACCCAGATCTGGATTTTCTTTTGCAAAGTCCCTTTCCAGCCTCTTTCCAGCTAATTTATAGACCATTAGATACATTTAATGGTCAAGATTAAAAGTTAAAAACTAACACTAGTTAACATTGACCGTTGGACGCATTATGCCATTTCTTGTGTCCTTAGCTCACGACAAACCCAAACACGTCCTTCAACGTAGTTGAATTCGAACGGTCTGCCTATGGCTTCGTCTTTTACCGCCATTGGCTTTGCCTCAAGCGATGAACCTATCTTTCACCCACGCTGACTGCTCCATTGTCTTCTGCCACAAGCACCAAACCCAAACACATCCTTCTCCCACAGCACCCGCTCTGTCGTATGTCGCTATTAGTTTTGCCTTAAGTAGCGAACCCAAACCAACCTCAAGCGCAATTGGCTATGCCTCAAGCTACCTGTCATCTATGGTCTATGAATTCTATTGAATCGTTTTGTTTATATATTTTCTTCATTCGAAAATTCATGCGCATCTAAAATAACAAACTGATTATCTATAATAGTGATAATATATTATGTTTCGAAAGTTATTTTGTGGAGTAATTATGATTATCACTAATTTATCTTTTTGTATTACACACATGAAGAGTTTTGATCCTGTATTAATCTGCCATTGTAGAAAGCATCTTTCTTTTTTCTTTTTAATCCTTATTCATCTATCACTTTCTTCCAATGGTTGAGATTCATTTTGAGTGAAATGTTTTTAACTTTATCCTAATTGTATAGATGCATCCAATGGTCTAAAATATAGCTAGAGAGAAGTATATATATATATATATATATATATATATATATATATACAGATATGCGTGTGTATGTATAATCATTATACTTTTTAAAAAATAAAGTATAATATTTGTTTTTTGGAGACAAAATTGAAAATGAATACTTATTTAAAGTATTTAAGGTAATAATATTAATTAATATTTAAGAAACATAATTTATTAACACATAGTATAATAATAAAATGAACTAGAGCTTGTACCTATGCGATACACAAGTGAATTGTGGGGATAGTTTTTTGTATGTATAAAAAGTATATTGATAATTTTATTAATTTTTTATATTGCTGAAGAAAATCTAAAAGTAATTTAAATTTTCACAATAAGGAACTTGATTTACTATAGAATAATAACATATTAATTAAATATGAACTTGTTCATTAATAAAAAAAAATGGAAGATAACTAAATGTGCTTATTTTCTAATACAATTATAAATTTGAATTTCATAATGCGCATTATTGAAGTTAAGAAGTTTTCATAGATGAATTAAATTACATAAGAAAAATAAGATAAAACAAGAAAATTAATTTTAACTAAAAGAACCCTCAGATTATTCCACTAACAATATTTTTATGAACTTCATTAATTTAATATCATGTGAAATATTGAAACAAAATTAAGAGAATTTATAAAAAAATGGAACCCGACTAGCCCCTATTTGGTCATTAGGTCCTCTTGGATCCTTAGTGCGGTTTTGGTTTCGCTGTGAGCCTGGTAGGGGTAACATGGTTGAAGGCAATGTTGATCTAATGACAGGTGATACATAGCTAGGAATTGAATGTGATGTTGGTTTGGTCTCTTGGAGATTGGTACTTGATGAATGAATAGGAATGGTTTGAGGTTCTCTTTTTGTTGACAAAGGATTCCTATTCGTACTCCCCCTAGTTTCCAATGCTTGTAGAGCTCCTAGGATTTCATTCATTTGTTCCTTCAACTGATTCACTTCTCTCCTCAATTCCTCTTGATTCTGCTCTAGAATCTCCATAATCTTATCCATTCTTCTTACCTTGGCATGTATCTCAAAAGGATGTTGAGAACTCCACTTATTTTCTTTTTCTCTATGAATATGGGATATGAACATGAGTACAATGTATTTTATTTTCCTTTAGAGAACCATAAGTCTCATCATTCAATCATGGTTATCTTTAATAAAGCTAACTTCAACTATTCGTTGAAGCATCATATAACTTGATTTCATTTTCCTTCCTTATCAAATATGCTTGTGATT
The DNA here is from genome assembly GCA_004329165.1 of Spatholobus suberectus. Taxonomy (NCBI): domain Eukaryota; kingdom Viridiplantae; phylum Streptophyta; class Magnoliopsida; order Fabales; family Fabaceae; genus Spatholobus; species Spatholobus suberectus. The sequence continues at coordinate 19,376 of QUWT01000263.1, read as the reverse complement.
AGAAATTGATTTCCTTATAATTTCTTGATGAGATGAAAATGGATACAACATGAACATATTTTTTGTTTTGAATTACAACATGTAAAGATGCAACTATAAACTATGTACAAGTGTTGCAACAAATTTATTTACTTTACTTGATTTTTTATATTTTTTATTATTGTTGTTTTTGTTTTGGCTTAATTATATTTTTTACCCCTTAACTCTCGCAATAAGATGAATTTTGCCCTCAAATATTTTTTTTGGCAAATTTTGCCCCCAAATTTTCAAATATTGCGAATTTTATCCTTTTGTCAATTGTATGTTAAATGACTAATGACCCACTGACATGGCCTGGCCTTTATGATATGGCATAACTTAATGATGTGGCACCATTTTTTTATAACATAATTGCAATTTTTGCGCTCAAACTTTCATAATTTGACAAATTTTGCCCCTAAATAATTGTTTTGGCTGATTTTGCCCCCAAAGTTTCAAAATGTTGCGATTTTTGTCCTTCCATCAATTGTTCGTTAAATGATTAACGACCCGCTAATGTGGCCTTTATGACATAACATAACTTAATGACATGGCATTATTTTTTTATGGTAACTTTTACCATTGTCCTTTGCCATTATCTCAAAAAATTACCCATAAACTATTAAAAGTCTCACTAATTAAGACAATTTTCTTTTACATACAGACACATTATAATAGTAAATTAGCCAATGATGTTCAAAATCACAATCAAGAGGACAATGTTAATCCCCAAGATGCAATTGCAGTAGCCTTCCATCACTTCTCTATCCTTTTCCCTTCCTTCACCTTTTTTTTAACAAGATTTGTCATGTTCTTTAAAACCCTAGCAAATGAAAGCTTGGTGGAGCAATTGGTTTGCGCATTTGTAGAAGGATTTCTTTAGCTACGATAACCATCAAGGGTAGGAGAGAAATGACTAAAACTTCATCTGCATTGTATTCTAGATTGCAAAGGAGGATATAACAATGTTGTTGTGGTGTTGAAACTTTGTTGTTGACTTCTTGGAAGTCTGCTGCAATTACATTTTGGGGGATTATCATTATCCTTTTGATTGTGATTTTGAAATCACAAACTAATTTACTATTGTAATATGTCTACATGTAGAAGAAAATTGACTAATTTACTCATTTAAAGAACAAGTGAAGGAAGGGAAAATTTTGCAATATTTTAAAACTTTGGGAGCAAAATTTCCAAAAAAAAAAAATATTTGGAGACAAAATTTGTTAGATTGCGAAAGTTTGAAGGACAAAAAGTGCAATTTAGTCATAAAAAATAATGTCACATCATTAAGTTATGTTACATAATTAAGTTATGTCACATCATAAAGGTCACATTAGCAAGTCGTTAGTCATTTAACGGACAATTGACGGAAGGACAAAATTCACAATGTTTTGAAATTTTAAGGACAAAATCTATCAAAAAAATTATTTGAGGGCAAAATTTGCCAGATTACGAAAATTTGGAAGCAAAAAGTGTAATTAAGCTTCTTTTTTTAATGCTAAAATGGAAGTGAATACATAGAATGATAAAAAGACAAATTAATCATAAAAAGATGGACAATACTAGTTATTTATTTTTAAGAAAAAATTTGAAAATGTTATGTAATATCTATGCACATTGACAACTTAACCTAAAAAAATCCTTTTTCTTTTTTTTTTTTTGAACAAGAGAGGATGCTTCAGATATTTTTGAATGTCATGTAAAATTATGCACAAATAAAAACACTAAGAATGTGAACCAATTTTTGTTGGAACCAAAGATGTAGAAGCGTCTATACCCTCAAAGTTTTGAGGATAACAAACTTATAAATGTTCAAGTTTTCTACCAAAGGACTAACCTTGTCACAGCAAACAAGCTTCTCTTTATAGACCGCCCAATAGATGTGTCAAAGAAGACCGTCCAGTAGACGTGTTAAAGAAGACCGTCCAGAAGACTTGTTATAAAAGGACCGTCTAGTGAACTACTTAAGATAACTGTCTGAAGAACAAATTCAAAAATCTGATGCAAGCTTCCAACGACAATATTCAAACGGCTAAGTTTTATTGGAACATCCAATTTACTTATGATAGTTTTCCTCGAAACTAACACATTACCACTCTTATGATCTAACGTTCAAATTGTTTGAAGCATTAATTGTAATCAGATTCTTTCTAGTGCAAAGGCGCAGCAAAACAGATAAAGCAAGTCAACTTATCAAGCTGCCATGCCGAATGAAGAATGTTTAGAAAAGCAGATCGCCAGCACAGTCCTGCACTTTCCCCTTTAGTGCAAGTCTAAAAGATGCCATCCTGATCTTTCTGAAAGCACAGTTTACACGTCTCTCATTGTATAATGAAGTCAAAGTCTTCTACAACGGATCTTTTCCCTAAAGAATATATATATGCACCAAGGAAGAACGAAACATATATACGTGCCTGGTGTAACAATTTTTAGTGAACCAAAAAACTTCTAAACATTTGATAGAAGCGTCCACTGGACAATAGCAAAAATCTTGTAAAGATTTTTTAGAGTGTTTTGAGCTTTATCTTTCAAATCCTCACTACGTGAGTTGATATCCTTGTAAAAATACTTGTCTGTGTTGTGAAAGCCTAAAGAGGCTTAGTGAAAAAGAATACTTGGGTTAAGTAATCTAGGGTGATTGCTGTGTAAAGCCTAAAGAGGCCGCGAACAATACTTGTAACCTAAGGTTGGTTAGTAAACACCTTCTGGGTGAAGGGACTGGACGTAGCTCAAGTTGAGTAAACTAATATAAAACTTTCTGTGTTATCCTTTTCTCTATCCCTAACTTGAAAACGTTTTTCATACTTACTTACTTGTTTCGAAAAAGTTTTAAACGCACAATTCAACCCCCCTTTCTTGTGCGCTTTTTCTATTTTAATTTTTATTGCCATGCTAAGAAAAAAATGAAATTTTCAAGTGCAAAGATGATATGGAAGGAAATGAATTTATTTTTATTTTTATTTTTTAAAAGCAAATGCCCCTTTATACACATTATGGATTTTTTTTATCAAAATCCAACAAGAAACTAAGTGTTTACATTGCAATTTATGTTTTTTATTTTTGTATATATTTTTAAATTTTATAAAAAAAATGTCACTATGGGATGATATGCATTTGATGAGACTGCTAAAATGATGACTTGACCTAAAAAGGTTTCTCAAGATGGACAATTTATTTTTTTGAATATATATATATATGGTGAGGGTGCAAGATGAGATGTTATGCATGAAAAAAAAGTTACAAGTGAATGTTATACATGATGTAAATATAAATATTATCTTATTTTTCTCTTTTTTATTTGTGTGATGTAGCATAGGTATTTTACATGTTATGCATGGATTATGGAATGCAGAAGAGGTGTAGCTAAAGACTATATATTTGCATTGTCATTATTTGTTTTTATTTTTTATTTTTTATTTTTATTTTTTATGGGTGATGAATGCAGATGGGATATATGCAAAATAATGATAACCTAATCTACGGATAGAAGGGAAAGACGTTTATAGCACATGATGGACACTTTTATATTTATTTTTAATATTTTTAAGCTTGCTATGAAAAACTCTTCTTCATTATGCAAAATGATGAAAGATTTTTTTCTATTTTCTTTTTTGTGCAAGAGTGAAAAGAAATGATGACAAATGCAAGTGAAATGAATTATATATTTACATTGACAATTTAACCTAAAATCTCTTCATTCTTTTTTTTAAAAAAAATTGCATTCATGAAAAAGAAATAAGAATGATTGTATTTTTATGATTTTTTTTATAAATGATTTTCATCTAAATGCAAGAATTAAAATTTTACGCACTAAAGTTTGATTATCTATTTTATTTAATGATCATGCTAAAATGTGAAGTGATGGGATACCACGATTACTTTGATGATGCAAAAATATTAGATTATGCATGAAATACAAAAATGCATGACTATTATTTTTATTTTTCCTTTTGAAATGTAAGAGTGTGTAAATAATAGAATAAGGAAAATGCATGCAATAGATGACTACATTATTTCTCTCTAGTCGAATGTGAATGCAATTATTATTATTTTTTTTACTCTACTTTGTGAGAATGGATGAAATGAGGATGACCAATATTTGCAAGGCTAGATAATGATGTCTTTACGTCTCCAAAAAAATTAGCCTCCAACTATCAATTGAGGGATATCCTTGGTGCAAATAAAAGAAAAAAAGCTAGATAATGATGAATGTGATTACTACAGAAATGTTAAATGACAGTATGATGTTAGAAGGGAGTAATGTCACTAGTAAAGAAATGATTTCCCTATTTTATTGCCTTTTCTATTCCTGATTATGATCATTAAAAGATATGGATAAAATATGCTCCCATTGTGATCTAGATGAGTTTTCCTAGAGTTAGAGAAATTCTATTCTATACGGATCTTTGGAATTTTTTTTTTTAATTCATGAAAACTTCCATAGGTGGCTCTTGCAACCTTACCAGCCTTTTGAATCTAGAGTTAAAGTCTCTTTCAGGCCATTATCCACAACAATAGGCAATCTATTAGATCTGGCATATCCATGAAGAAGCAAACTCTAAATGAGGTCTTCGTGATAATCAAGTAGGAAATAAACCTAACATGACAATCACTAAACCTTCATTCCCTAAGCTACACTCAAATTTGGGTATAAGACCTAACTCTCAAAGTGTGAAAAGAAGTGTAAGTGCAGTGTGTGAGGGGATCATAATCTAAAACTACCCAAGTCACTAAACAAATAATGCATAAATATAATATATATGGTCGTCTACCCTAGGATTCAAACATACAATAATATATTAATAGTAAACAACAAAAACAAAAATAGAATAGGAATAGTGATATCACAAGCAAGAAGAAGACAATAAAAATTCACACATCAAGTTAAAATAGGCTTGGCTCTCTAAGCTTGTCTCCATTAAAGTGGTCATCTATCGCAACTAGGGTCACAATGGGAAGACAAAAAGAATAATTAAAAACAAATGAGTCACCATCGTATTTTATTAAGGAAAAACATATGAAAAATCCCTAAAGAAAAGGTCTCTATCTTAGACATGGATTTAGAAGTTCGTTATGCGTAGAGAAACTGTTAACACCCTACAATGTCTGTTATGAAAACAGTTACCTTTAACCTAACGAGTGAAACTAATAATTGCCTTACTCTCTTACTTATGAAATTATTAAACCTATTTATTATTAAATTTTATTTATTTGAACTTATTTAAACATTTATTTTTTATTTTTTTAAAAGATGTATTTTATTATTATTTTTTGTATTTTAATCATTAATTAATGATTTTTGGGAAGAGGAATATTATGAAAAAGGAATGCTAGTAACACACTCTCTAATACATTCTTTCTGACACACTCTCTCTTATTGGTTAAAAATTATTAAAAATTACAAAATTATGAAAGAATCATTAAATAGGATGTGAGACACACAAAATTTTACAATTTTCAATAAATTTCAACTAATAAGAGAGAATGTGTTTAAAAGAGTGTGTCAGAAGTTTGTTCCTAGCTTGTATTTCTCTTTAAGTCAGACGAGGTATTACCCTTGCTCTTACATATCTCCTAGTGCAATAGAGAATCAACGTTAGTTATTTTGATAGAAAAATATTTTGTTGGTTGATGGTTTTAATTTTGTTTAGATGGAGCAAAGATTGCCACGACATTCGATCTTAGGCATTCCTTAGTTTCTAGATCTAAAATCTTTTCCAGAGTACCAATCACAATTATAGGCGACCTAACATATGTAAGATACCCATAAAGAGACACACTCTAGACGATATTTTTGCGATAACCAAACACCAATGAGCCCAACATGACAATCACTAAATCTAATTTTATTATATTTTATTTGGAATTTAGAAGAATTTATAGTTTTTATTTATTATTATATTTTTTTAGAATTTGAATTTTTATTTACATGATTTTATCGGTTTCTAACGTCAATTTTAAATAACACTAAATTAACTGTCCCAATCATGTCAATGTCCCTTCTATTATTATTATTATTATCTATGTTCAATTGTGCATGGTATCTAAAAACTGGGCTCTAAAAAATGGACCGAGAATAGAAGAAAATGGAGAAATAAAATAAATAGGCCCAACACCATGGCTCACACTGAGAGCAATGGATGATTTGGAGCACGAAGCTGACCCAAAGCTTTGGATTAGAATAAAGTGGCAAAAGACAAAAGGAACATAGAATGAATATTAATTAAAATAAATAATATAAAGACTAAATTATTTATTTGGTCTTTTAATTTATTTAAAAGATTTTATTAGGTCCTTTTATTAATAAAATGTTTAATTAAGTCACTTAATTTTTAAAAATGCACTAATATTATCATTTTCATTCAATTGTAGTAAAAACGGTATTAACCATGTTACATACATAACCGTTTCTTGTAATTGAACAAAAAGGGTAATATTGGTGTATTTTTAAAAATTGAAAGACTTAATTGAACATTTTATACATAAAGGACTTAATTGAATTTTTTAATAAATTAAGAGATCAAATTAATAATTTAGCCTAATAAAATCAAATAACTAAAGAAAGGAGAAGGGTAAAGAAGGGAGAGAGATGGGAACGAAAACGCAGCTCCACCTATCAGGAGGTGCCGTCAGACTCGCTCTCGAACTCGTGCTGACTCTCATTGGCATTGCGAACTTAGTGGCTGGAACGATCTCCTTTGGTTCGAGCTGTTTTCGAGTGGCTTCGAGCTTGATATGATGATGCGAGGATGGTTTACGTGCGTGGTTTGCGGGGTCCACTTCGGTGTTTGCTGGTAATTAAGGGGTATAGATCGAGTAGTGTGCTGTGTGTGACTGTGATGAGTGAATGTGTGTTGGCTTAGTAACTTGCGGATACACATCGGTGGCTCTGTTTCGGGTGTTGGTTCAAGTTGCAACCACAGATGATTACGTGCAACCTTGGTAACCAAGGCTCATCATCAGAGCTAGCTCAGATGATTTTCAACAGCACAAAACTAATTAGCATGCAGTAATCAACGGGCATCAGTAAGCACACTATATCAGCAACCACAAACGCATATGCGAGACACAGGCAAAGAAACAGACAGCATGGATATTAGTTTTTATTTGTTTCTTTTTCATATTTTAACAACAGTATGAACTGAAAATTAAGTAAAAGAAAATTGAGTGAAATGGGACTAACAGAACTTGTGGGAAAAAGAAAAGCTATCAGAAACATATGTATCACGCGTTCATAATAACGGGGAAAAGAAAACATCAAATGTTTGCAGCAAAAACAGAAGAATGGATGGGGAAAATACCAACTGACTGACGCGCGTAACAAAAACGGGTAGGAAATGGAGACTCCAAGCAGTAGATCGATGAGCTTCTCCACATCGTAGTAACCCTAAAAAAAGAATGAATCAGCACGCTTTATGATACACTCAATCAGAGAATAACTTTTAGGAGAGGCAAAGTAACAGTATTGATAAATGACTCCCCTTTTTTTTCCTTGACGTAAGGTATCTATCTATCTATTTATACATATAATAATGGAGGCTTTTTGGAAAGGTGTCAACTTCCACACTACTTCTCTAGAACAGTACATTTCTGCTAATGCCCTCCTGCATGAGTAAAATCCAAGTACAACTGTTATGCAAGCATAATCGGCCTAGGGAAAAAATCGCTTCTGCCCCTCCTCCAAGGGTAAATGTGGTTCTTTTGGTCAGAAATATTTATTCATTCCAGACTATTTCTCACGACCTTCTTATCTTTCTCTTCTTCGTGTGTTGTGAGGAAACAAACGCAGCAGCCTCTTAGATTGATCAAGTTGCTCCAAACCTTGGTTCCATTGCTAAAGGGAGAGCCGCCGCAGCCAATATCATGAAGATGATTGCATCCACTTCAAGCAATTCTAAAAGGTTGGTTGATGGCACTTGAGCCCTAAGTAGCAAGTTGAATTTTTTGAGGTATTGATACAACCTGAAGGAATCTAGGATTAATCTAGAATTTAAATAGAGTTTGTTATTTCAAATAAAGGATAAGTTTGTTAGGTTGGGTCAGTAGATTAGATTTAAATTCAAATGACTATGAGCTGTAGTTTGTTACGATAGGATAAGAATAGTGAGCGATTAGCTCAAGCTATTAGTGTGTATATATACATGTAACTGGGTTGCATAATTGAATGAACACACTGAAATACGGTCTTTCACATATTTAACATGGTATCAAGAGCTATGGTTGAATGATCCAACTTCATTGCCAATATCATCAATGGTTGAAGCACACAAAGAGACTGTGATCTCTAAGGAGGCAGAGAGTGACGGCAAAGTGATGCCGACACGTGATGAAGGCTGTATCGACATCATGTCCCCTTACTATATTCATGCTACAGATCACCCAGGCCAGATCTTCATGAGTGAGCCACTCCATGACGGAAACTATGGGGAATGGGTGGCTGACATGAGCCATGCATTGTATGCCAAAAATAAAATAGGGTTTGTTGATGGCACACTCCTTATGCCAGGAGTAGACTCATCAAACTTGGGTCATTGGATGTGCTGCAATGCCATGGTGAAGGGATGGTTGAAAAGCGGCATGGACAAGGAGGTAAGAAGCAGTGTAAGATACGCAAACACTACTCGGGAGATATAGATCGATCTTGAAGAACGCTTTGCGAAGACAAGTGCACCAAGGGTGTATGAACTTCATCGAGCCATAACATTGTTAAGATAAGAAAAACTCTCAATACCTTCGTACTACACAAAACTGAAGGGGGCTGTGGGATGAAATTCACTCCATAGCACCTTGGCCTAAATGCAGCTGCGGTGAGTGCAAATGCGATGTGCAGAAGTGCCTCAAGGAGATGCAAGAAACAGAGCATCTATATGATTTTCTCGTGGGATTAGACGACATTTTTGCAACAGTCAAAATGCAGATTCTCAATATGGTGCCCAAACTCAGTCTTCGGACATGCTTATCATCTTGTTGTAGAGGATGAACAGCAGCGAGTGATCTCAGCTATGCACAAACCAGTAACTGAAACTGCGGCCTTCCAAGCCCAAGGCAAGCGTACTGGAGAAATATAGCGAATGGGAACAAGGAAAGATAGGTCCATATGCAAGCATTGCAATAAAGTGGGACACAAGCGAGATGGTTGCTTTGAGATCATTGGATACCCACCAGACTGAAGAAGAATGGGCACGATAAAAGGGAGAAAAGAGAACCATGGAATGATAAAAGAGGTGGATCGAAAGCAGCTCAAGTGAGTACGGAGGGAAGTCTAATTCCTGGATTATCCATGCAACAGTATGACGCCTCATGCAACAGTTGAAGATGGATGTAGAACCGGCAAAGGAGGTGCATCAAGCAAACCCGAATGTGAACATGGCAGGTAACTTGATATTCGATAAACCCTGGGTAATTGATTCAGGGGCAATGCAACACATCACAATGGATGAAGCCTTGCTGAAGGAGTATCATCCTTGTGATCAAAAACCAGTGCGAATTCCAGATGGAACGTGTATACCGGTGAAGGGTTGTGGAAAGGCCAACCTTCCCAATGGAATGGAACTAAGCAACGTCTTACATGTTCCTGGATTCCAATGCCATCTCCTGTGAGTTAGCAGATTGATAAGAGATTACAACTGCTCACTAACTTTTGTTGCTAATATGTGTGTGATACAGGACTTATCTTCGAAGACCTTGTTTGGAGTGGTAGGTATCGAGATGGATTCTACCTTCTTGAACCAATAAAGAACGAAGGAATGGCAATGAAGGTGGACAAGTTAGCACATGCGGACCTATTGCATGCGCGGTTGGGGCACACATCAGAAAACAAGATGGCACATGTGAAACCATCTCTTAGTGTAGTTAAAGTAGTTGGAGATCAAAATAAAATGTTTTGTGATTCTTGTGTACAAGCCAAGCAAACAAGGCTCCCTTTTCCTCTTAGTTCAATAAAAACCACTTGTTGCTTTGAGTTAATACATTGTGATATATGGGGTCGTTACTCTAATGAATCAATTTATGGAGCATACTATTTTTTGTCCATTGTAAACAATTTTAGTATAGGGGTATGGGTATACCTTATGAGGCACAAATCAGAGGTTGAACACTATTTGCAAATGTTCATATGCATGGTAGAAAACCCAATTTGACAAGAAGGTTAAACGAGTACAAATAAACAATGGATTGGAGTTTACGTCTGAAAGCATGAAAAAAATTTATGAAGAAAAGGGTATAATGATGGAACTCACGTGTGCATACACACCCCAACAAAACGATGTGGAGGAGAGGAAGCATAGGCACATTCTCGAAACAGCAAGGGCGTTAAGATTCCACTCAGGATTGCCAGTCCGGTTTTGGGGCGAATGTGTGATGACTGCAGTGCACATTATCAATTGATTACCATCAAGGGTAATAGACAATAAAACGCCATATGAAATCCTATTGGAAAGAAACCAGATTATGGGCATATGAGAGTGTTTGGGTGCTTAGTGTAATTGCTGAGAAACAAGAAGGAAGGAAAGTTTGATGAAAGGGGGAGACCTTGTGTCTTCATCGGATATCCAATTAGACAAAAGGGATACAAAATCTATGATGAAACCACCGGAGAAGTACATGTTTCTAGAGACGTGATATTTTTTGAGGATAAATTCCCATTCAAAAGAGGAGAAATAAAAGGGTGCAATGAGAATGGACAAGAGGTTCGAGACATCCATTGCCCATCCTTCACCTAACCCACCCTCAGGTAACTCGGTGATGCATCCTTGATCTAACCATATTAACTATAGTAAGTTTTCCTATTCGCATTCAGCATTCTTGACGACTATCTCTTCGCAAGATGAGCCAAAGAATTTCACCCAGGCAGTAAGGCACGAACACTGGAAGGAGGCCATGAAAAGGGAGATTGAGGCGTTGGAGAATAATGGAACATGGACATTGGAGGAGCTTCCATCAGGAAAGAATGTAATAGACTCAAAATAGGTCTACAAAGTCAAGTATAGACCAAATAGGGAGATAAAACACTACAAGGCGAGGCTCGTAGCAAGAGGATTCACTCAAGTTGAGGGAGAAGATTTTCACGAAACTTTCGCACCAGTGGCAAAGCTGGTGACAGTTCGTTGCTTATTAGCTGTAGCTATGACAAAAGGATGGATTGTTCACCAACTAGATGTGAACAATGTGTTCTTACATGGAGATCTGAGTGAAGAAATATACATGAAGATCCCCAAGGGTTCGCGAAGGAGGGAGAAACCAAAGTTTACAACTAAGAAAGTCCATTTACGGGCTTCATCAGGCCTTAAGAAACTGGTATAAAAAATTCACCAGTGCACTGAGCAAGATAGGGTTCCAATAATCCAAGGCGGATCACTCTTTGTTTGTTTACAAGGCACGAAACATATTCCTTACAACGTTGATATATGTGGACGACGTAATATTAGCTGGGAATGATCAAGGAATCATTCAACGTGTAAAGGAGTATTTGGATAAGGAATTCAGCATCAAAGATCTTAGGCCACTAAAATATTTTCTAGGTATCGAGGTAGCATGTTCACCACAGGGAATTGTCTTTAGTCAGAGAAAGTATGTCCTGGACATCCTCAAGGAAACCGAAATGCAAAATTGTAGGCCAAGTAAGTTCCCAATGGAGCAGAATTGCAACTTGAGGGTGACTGTTAAAGACCTCGATACAGATGCGATGAGGTATAAAGACTATTGGGGAGGCTGCTGTACCTAACAATAACCAGGCTAGATATCACCTACACGGTGAACACCTTATGCCAGTACATAAATGCACCCAAACAAGTTCATATGGATGCACTTGAACGAGTGTTACGGTACTTGAAGACGACACCACGTCAGGGAATATTCCTTCCAAGCAACGGTGACTTGAAACTACAAGCATATTATGATGCTGATTGGGTGGTTGTCCCTTCACCAGGAGGTCATGTACAGGCTACTTGATAACTTTGGGAAGCTCACCCATATCATGGAGGACAAAGAGACAAATGATGGTAGCAAAATCATCCGCAAAAACTAAGTATCGAGCTATGGCTGCAACGGTTAGCGAAGTGATCTGGCTGAGATGGTTACTGGGAGATTTGAGAGCGTTACAGGATGAAGCTACACCCATGTTTTGTGACAACCAGGCGACCCTCCATATAGCCAAGAATCCGGTTTTCCACGAGCGAACAAAACATATGGAAATGGACTGTTATTTTGTTCGAGAGAGAATGCAATCCAGAGAGATAAAGCCCATGAAGATTTGGACAAAAGAGCAGGTGGCAGACGTGTTCACAAAGCCTTGGGAAAGGAGAGGTTCAAATTTTTGTTGAGCAAGTTGGCATTATCAATCTTCATGAGCCAACTTGCATGAAAGGGAGTGAAGGAATCTAGGATTAACCTAGAATTTAAATAGAGTTTGTTATTTCAGATAAAGGATAAGTTTGTTAGGTTGGGTAAATAAATTAGATTTAAATTCAAATGACTACTAGCCATAGTTTGTTACAATAGGATAAAATAGTGAGCGATTAGCTCAAGCTACTAGTGTGTATGTATACATGTAACCGGGTTGCACAATTGAATGAACACACTGAAATACAGTCTTTCACATATTTAACACAACCTTCAAGGGGAAAGTGCAAAAAGTATAGAAGCTACTTTTGAGTGAGGGTTCACTCCGTTGGAAAAAAGGAGAGAGAATAGAGTTTTGGGAAGAAAGCATTAGACAAGAGAGAGAAATTTCTTTTGATAGTATATTTTTGTGTCAATATTCACTAATACATCATATAAAAGGCACACCCTCTAATAGAATAACAGAATTTGTCAAGGAAAGAATAAAACCAGTAAAAATAACTTGGCTAACACCAAATGTCTACAAAATTGGTTAAGATACCAACTCAGCAAATGTCACGCACTCAACACGCATAGTCTCCCATCCACGCTGGTTTCACATTGTGATGTTTGGGCCTGACTCGAACTTCTACAATTAATCTCCATTAGGCTCCTTGGCTATTTAAGTGGGCTGCTGAATATCAACTTGGTTTTCCTCTACTACAGTAGTGGGCGTATCACTCCCTCCCCCTTCAAATATCACCTTGTCCTCAAGGTGGAAAGATGGATAGGCAACACGAAAAGTGTCAATGGATTGTTAGACATGAAGTCCTACATTGGGTGGGTCATTTTGTTGGATACCCCATTGTAAAACACAGAGATAACACAAGAAGGGGGGGTTGAATTGTGTTATAGCAAATTTTCGCAAAACCTTTGTTAAAGACGTATCATTTGAAAGATATAATCAAAGAGTTTTTCAAAAATGTTTTATAAGACAGACGAAAGTTGAACGACAAACTGGAATGCACACAAGATTTATACTGGTTCGTCTCACCCGAGAAACTACATCTAGTTCTTGGCAACAACCAAGTTCCACTAACTTTTCAAGTTACAAGTATTCTTTCCATAAGCCTCTTCAGGCTCAACCCAAGTAGTCTTTTACTTGTCACTCCAAGCAATTACCCAAGTATTCTTTGAATCAAAGCCTCTTCAGGTTTTTACCAATTTCTTTTGAAAAGGCTTACTTGTGAGTTACCTCATTGGGCTTAACATCTTATCAAATGAAGATACAAGTAAGTATACAAAAAGATTTTTACAATCAAAGTATACAAGAGAAGAGCTTTTTCATTTCTAAAAGATGTTATGATTTTTCAACAACGAACACATGAAAGAGGTCTCTTCTTCTATTTATAGGTTTTTCCAAAAGTATTTGTTGAGTGCTTTGTAGGAGACGACCTTCGTCTGATGAAGAGAGTTATTGAAGCATTAAATGCAGCATTTAATGCTTTTCACCAACTTGTCATATGATAAGATAAAGCAGTCTGCTTATCTTTTCTATTCTGTACTCAATCTGTAGCAGTTGTCACGTCCGCTTTCCCGTTTTGACATCTGCACACACATTCCTTCTTTATTGCTTAAAAAAAGCTGACTTTCCTCGAGATTAGGTTTGTAGGTTTTATACGTTTCAAGGTAGCTTACACTCTACTTGATGTGCAGATCATTTTTAGAACATTGTCATCGTCTGAAAGATTTGTTAGTTACGAATTTTATCTAATCAACAGATAAAGACGATATTCATTTAAAAACATCTGACGATTGCTTGCGAAGGAATGATCAGACGATTTAGTAAAAACATGTATATTTTAACTATTTGTTATTATCAAAATATTTAAGGGTTATAAATTCGTCTTTTATCTTAACAATCTCCCCCTTTTTGATGATGACAAACAATTATAGTTTTCGTAAAACATTCTTATATAAAAACGCTTTTTGGCTAGTTAATTTTAATTTCAAAAGCATTTTTCATATAGGTATAATTCAGTTAAGCAGATGTAATATCATAAGACAATATGCCTAGATGATGTAACTGAATGAAACTAGACGATATTCATTTGCAAACACAACTAATAAAGACTTATATTCATACTCCCCCTAAAATGATATTCCATCTGTTTATTTATATATACTGCCTCTTGTCTTTCTCCTTCCTGTTTTATCTCCCCTTTTGGCATTATCAATCAAAAGATTCAGAATCTGTAAGAGTGAATGATGAGCTAAGTTCATCTTTGAACCGTTTAGCCATTCGGAAGAGCAGAGATTCTGCTCGTTTGCGCTTGTGATGCTTGTTCATCAGATCAACTTCAAGACGCTGCACAGTCCGTTTTAACTCAGTGAAAGCTTGTGGTAGTTCTGAGGGGTCTAAAGCAGGGACAGAGCTTGTTACTTCTTCGGCTGGTTCTTCTACAAAACATAAATTAAATACATAGGGTACAAGGGGACCACAAAACCAGAAATGGCCATAGGGTTAGAGAGATTTGAAAGGTTTCGGAGGAGAAAAAGATGTAGGTTTTGGGTAAGTTTATAGATAATTGATTTTAGGGGTGGATGTACAAGGGGAGGGAGATGGAAAGATCTGCATCCAATGACCAACCGGACGAAGTGCAGCTTCATGGCTTAGAAGATTCTTCTCTTCTGTAGTCAGACCCAAAAAATGCTTTAGTGCCTCAACATGGTCTTGAAATCTTTTTCGGTCTGTGCTTTGAGAGTTGCTTTGCCTTTAAGTTTAGCCAACTGTGCAGACGAAAGAGCTCTCTATCTGATCATCAAGTGCTTTCGAGGGTCACGTCTGAACATGGGTTCTTTTCCTTTCCCCATAGATAGATTCTGGCACAGATAATTCTTCTGACAACAGATATGAAAGGTGGTCCATGGCTTCATAAGGAGCCACATTTGAGTAGCCATGAGTCTAGGCGAGCCTAGCTCAAGGTCTGGACACCTTCGCTTACAGATTGCATGCTGTAGAGATATCTACATCTTCTCCTGCAGGAAGTTGTTCATCACCCTTCCTAACTCCCAATCGTCATCACTAATCTGCCATTCTTCAAAATCTGGGCTATCTTTGGACGGATGGCGAAAGGGTAGGTTTTGATCATCCCGTGACATAATGGATATATAATCTTGGGCTTGTAGTGGTACGTTCTGCACATGATCAAATACTTCGAGTAGTTACACTTCAACATGAAAGGGGAGGTGTGGCAAGGAATCCCGCGTTGTCTCCAGACTTCATTATCCAGCAAGAAATCTTGCTCTTGTTGAGGGCAGATATATGAAGATTGGAGCGTTTAATAAGGTACTGTGCCGTTCCTTCTAGACGTAGGGAGTGATGTTGGGCTCATAAGAGAGTGCTAGGGTAACTTCTTTTGGAATCAGAGGCAACTTCTCAACATACCCATGGCGCACTAGAAGTGGCCATTCTTCATTCACAATCTTCACCCACAATTTCCAGTTATTAACTTCGCCCAATTCATAGTTGAGGATAGCTTTGAGTGTTTCTGGGTCGAAGGGGTTTAGAGTCTAGTATTCCTTTGTTTTTCCAATAGGACGAGACTTAAGCTGCTCAAAGTATATAGTTCTCATCTGTTAAGTCATTCAGACGGGGGCGTTTCTAAGCAATAAGCTTCTGGTGATGTTTCGTCTATCATAGGTGCAGTTCCTCCAAATGAAGTTCCTACTGCTTTTGGCACAGAGAGTGAAATAGCCCTTGCATGTTGATCAAGGCTGGGTGCAACTGTTAAGTCTACAAAAAGACGGTTAAAGACTTGAGATACAGAAACAGATTGTGGAACTTCCCAGAAAATGGATTTAGGTAATCTACCTCTTGAGGTAGCAGCAATGTCTTCTTGAGTCAACAGCTCTTGCTCTTCTGGCTCTGCAGGGTTGGTTTGTAGTGAGGGCTCAATTACAAATTGAAGCACTGCTTTCTCAATTGTTCTTGCTCTGCCTCAGCCAGTTTCTCTTTTTCTTCTTTTTTCTTCTTCTCAGCCCGTTTAGATTTAGCTCTGACTCTCCTGAGCTGCTTTTCCTCTAGGGCTTTAGTCTTTGGTACTGGAATCTTTTTGGAATTTGAGGGTTTTTTAGAAGGTTGGGCAGATGGAGTGGGTTCAATAGAGGTAGGTGGTGGAGGTGGTTGTTTTGATGGAGGGACAGGAATGGTTGTGCTTGGGGTAAGAAGAAGGGTGTTAATGGGAAGGTCATCGTCTGAGTCAGGTTGGGGAGTTGGTTTGGATCTCAAACAAATGGTTAAGGGTTTTTATTTCTTGTGAAGGGGAAGACGATGGTGTTTGAGGTTTGATCGATTGAGGTTGAGGGTCTGGTTATGAAGGTCTTTTGATGGGTAACTTAGGTTTTTGTGGTTTAGTTTGTTTGGGTTGTGGTTGGGATGGTTGGGGTTTCGTCTGTGGTGGAGAATAGATGCAGTACCAACAGAGGAGTCAACAGACGATCCCACTCTGAACATAGTTCTAGCAACTCTTCTAGTGGTTCTTCCTTAATCAATGCCAACTCTAGATGTCTCGCAACGTATCCAGAGAAGAGATGTGCAATCCTCATCTTCTTGATGATGGATACATCGATCTCAAAACCTTGCTTCATCTTCTCCAGCCCAGATTCTTTAATTTCCGCCAGACGGATGATTTCAATAAAGAGAATGGCATAGGGAATAGGATGCTTCTGCTTACTCTGTGCGCTTTCCCTCGACTTGGAGAAACAGGATCTCCAGTTATCCAAGATTAATGCAGGCAAATTACCTTCTGACCAGTCAACATCGTATATATGCAGAATCTATCCTTGGAGGTTACATTATCCTTTGAGCCTTTCCTTGGCAAGATAATGTGCAACAAGACATTGTGAATTAGTCTGCATTCAGGCTTCATATTGGAAGAGTATAGAAACCTCTTCAAAACATCCTTGTTCTTGGTTTGAAGCTTGGGCTTTCCATACAGCGCCTTATCAACAATTTCTGGGGTGATAACCTTCTCCCAGTCTTCAGAAAATAGGTCACCCTCCTCTTTGCAGCCAATGTTGCTGTAATTGTGTCAGAAGAGATAATGATGACCTGATTGTCGACGATTCCAGTGATGGTTCTGTAACTTTAGACGCAGAAGCCCAAAAATACGCATATGGTGCGTGGTACCATGCAGTTCATTTCTGGACGAACGCTTCCCATTTGACATTCTGGATGTACGTCTGTGGAGGAGCAGGTCGACCCATTTTCCAGCGACGAAGTCACCTTCTAGGAATCTCTCCATAGGTACAAGTTGTTTCTGGGTAGCCATGAGTGCAGGTTTGAGAGAAAGGGATTTGAGAGTAAGAACGAAGGAGAGAAATTTTTCAAAGGTTTGAAGAGTTTTTCAGAGAATGTGTAAATGATAAAAAGAGTGGTTATTTTGAATAAAAGAGAAGGTTGAAAGTACTAAAAAGACGTGCATTTATAATGACTTGATTGTGGCAGGGAGACGGCGCACGTTTCTTGGGTGGTTATTGAGAATAATCATTAGGGGAAATATCAGACTAATGAATTAAAAAAATTTCATATTCAAAGACGATCGTGTCAGGAAAACAAAATAGAATTAAATGTAAGACGATAAGAGTAGGACGCAACTTAAGTGATTGTTCTAGACGATGCATGTAAGACGTTTATCATTGCAAAACTTTTATGTGCAAATCTTCTAAGATGAAGTTAAAACGTTCTTCTGGTAAAGCTTTTGTAAAGATTTAGCCCATTGATGGTTTGTATCAATGAACTTAATATCGAAAACACCTTTTTGAACATAATCATGAATAAAGTGATGTCTTATTTCTATATGCTTTGCTTTACAATGCTGAATGAGGTTTTTAGATAGATTGATTGCATTAGTATTGTCACATCACACAAGAATGTTATGTTTGAAACTAGAGTAATCTTCAAGTTGATACTTTACCCATAGGAGTTGAGAGCAGCAAATACATACTCTGCTTCAGTAGTTGATAATGCAATTGAATTCTACTCTTGCTGGTCCAAGATATGAGACATGGTCCGATGAAGTGACATCCACCACTTGTGCTTTTTCTTTCAAGTCTATCACCAGCATAGTACATCACAATATCCTACTAACCTGAAATCTTTATTTTTCTCATAGAATAAATTTAGGTTAGGTGTACCAACAAGATATTTAAAAATCCTTTTAACAGTTTCAAATGAGACTCTCTAGGGTCATATTGAAATCTGGTGCATAAACAGATGCTATGCATGATGTCTAGTCTTAGCAGTTAAATAAAGAAGGGAGCCAATCATACCTCTATAGACAGTCTGGTCTACTGGTTTACCTGATTCGTCCTTTTGTCATGACGACAGACGGATATATTGGTGTGCTCATAGGTTTTGACTCATTCATCTTATATTTTTAAGCAATTCTTTTGTGTATTTTTGCTGATGAATGTAAATACCCTTCTGTTCTTGTTTAACTTGTAGGCCAAGGAAGAATTTTAATTCTCCCATCATGCTCATCTCAAATTCACTCTGCATTAAATATGAGAAATCCTTACATAAAATTTCATTAGTAGCCAAAAATTATATCGTCAACATAAATTTGAACTATAATGAAGTCTTTGTTGGATTCCTTTCTAAAGAGAGTTGTGTCTACTTTGCCTCTCATAAACCATTTTCAATAAGAAACTTCAGTCTGTCATAGCAAGCACGAGGTGCTTGTTTAAGACCATACAAAACCTTTTAAGTTTAAAAACAGATGTGAGGTTTGGATCCTCAAAACCAGGAGATTGTCTGCATGGACTTCTTCCTCAATAAAACCATTAAAAAGACACTTTTCACATCCATTTGAAAAGCTTAATGTTTTAATGAGCAACAAAGGCAAGCATAATTCTAATGGCTTCTAATCTAGCAACAGGTGCAAAAGTTTCAATGAAGTCAATACCTTCATTTGATTGTAGCCTTGAGCCACTAACCTGCTTATTTCTGATTACCTTTCCATTTTCATCGAGCTTGT
>QUWT01000262.1:0-40784 GCA_004329165.1 Spatholobus suberectus | reverse complement strand
ATATATATATAATATAGATATATATATATATATAGATATATAGATATATATATATATATATATATGAGAGAGAGCGCGAATTTAATGTGTATACATTATCTATGTAAAAGTTTTTACACTGTCAACAAATTATAAATCATCTTTGTTATGACTTTTAAAGTAGTTATATCAAAGTCAACAAACTTACCAAACATAGTGGTTTGTAATTAGATAATAATGTAAAAAAGTTTTACACTGTCATGTATCTCCTCCTCTTCTATATCTATCTATATCGAGAGAGAAAGAAGGTGACATGCGTATAATAATTTACAACATATTTTTGTGTCTATATCTCTCAATTATATCATTTATTACATTTCAAACTTATCTATCTTTCTCTTAGTTATGAAATTTGTTGTACAAATATCAATTCTCATATATAATATAAATTATATATAGATATATATATATATATATATATATTGCTAACATACACCCACTTATTTTTTAGTTAGAGTACGTTAACAAACATACCATTAGTGTATTAAGATACATTGTAGTTATAGCTTACTAACATACTCCAACTAAAAAACAATTGCGTGTACATTAGCAAACCCCACAAGCATTTGCTAACACACAACACTTATTTTTAGTTGAATACATTAACAAGTTACACCATGGTGTATTTTAAGATACATTGCAGTTATAACCTGTTAACGTATCTAATTAAAAAACGTGTGTGTGTGTACGTTAGCAAATCCCTATATATATATAACTTGCTAACGTGCCCCCACTTATTTTTTAGTTGGAGTACATTAGCAAGGTACACATCATAGGTGTATTTTAAGATATATAGTTATAGCTTTAACGTACTCCAACTAAAAAAGTGCGTGTACATTAGCAAACCCTACAAACATTTGCTAATATACACTTACTCACCATGGGTGTATTTTAAGATATACTGTAATTATAGCTTGCTAACGTAATCCAGTAAAAAAAGTACATGTACATTAGCAAATTTCATATATAGGGAATATCTAGTGAGACGGATTTTTTTATGTGAGAGTGAGAGAAATGAATATCGACCATAGATCTTGTCATGAATGGTCAAGATTAAAATGTACAAAGTCATGTGAGTTTTTTAAAAAATGCATAACTTTTTAAGTAGTCACATGACATTAAATCTTACCCTCCGTATGATTGTATGGCCAAGATTTACTCTCTCACTCTCATATAAAAATAATCATCTCACTAGATGGGTCCCTATATATATATATATATATATATATTATTATATTATTT
Source organism: Spatholobus suberectus (assembly GCA_004329165.1). Taxonomy (NCBI): domain Eukaryota; kingdom Viridiplantae; phylum Streptophyta; class Magnoliopsida; order Fabales; family Fabaceae; genus Spatholobus; species Spatholobus suberectus. The sequence goes on along the minus strand of QUWT01000262.1, from coordinate 39,503 downwards.
TTATTTGACCTCCATGGCTTTTGCTAGGCCACCACAACCATCTGAGATATATATAGGCATATTTTTTGGCTCACTACCATAATTTTCCATCCAATATGTAACACCCAAGGGTTACTAGGTTATGTTCAAATATGTGAAGTTTGATGAGCCTACGAAGGCTTGTTGAAAGAATACTTGGGTTAGGTGCTGACGAGGGAAGTGGAAATACTTGGGAGATTGCTTGAAGAGGTAAGGAAGAAAGAAACTTGTAACAATGTAGAACAAGGTTCCCGTAAATCTTTGTGTTAGTGAAAATTTTGGTTGTTTCTAAGGACTTGACCTACTCGGCTTGTGAGATGAACATGTATAAATATTTGTGTTCTTTTCTTTCTTCCCTACCTTGTATACTAAACTAACGTATAAGGGAGTTCTATATTTGACAAAACATTTTTGTTTTACACAAATCTATAAAACTACATTTCATTTATAAGACAATACCTTTGGTTTGTCTCATCGAAGTCATTCAGATTTGTGAATTATTTTAGTGCTTTCAATGTATTTTCTATAAGATTAGCGAAAGCTTTTAAGAAACACAATTTAACCCTTCTTGTGTTTTCATGTGATTTTACAAGTCGTAACCTTGAGCAATCAATTTTTCTTATTTTCTTACCACTTTTCAATTCTCATTGAGCTTGCTTCTAAAGACCCATCCATGACTAGAGAACAACTCATGCGTTATAAATATATGATGCTTGCGTCAGTGTGTTTTTGCACACAAGTGTGTCAAATGAAATTCAAATTGAATTAATTTGGATCATGTCCATTCACTTCATTCTCATTGATTTTCTGTAGAACATGGACATTTAGAGTATGTTTAATAAGTTATTTCAAATTAACTGATAATTTATTTCACTAATTTAGAAATTGTCAAACCAACAATAATTATTCGAAAAACTGCATCTCACTAACTTATAGTGTTTTTTTTATATACTATTTAAACTAGTGTTTAAATTTATAGTTTATTATAATTTTTGTCATTTTTTATTCTCAATATTTTATTAAATTTTCATATTTACCGACTCTTTTAATATTATATTTTATTTTATAAAATTTCTCTTTCAATATTACACTATATATTTTAATTATTACACAATTTATATTATTTTTTTATTTGCAATAAAACATTTATCTTTAAGCATAAAAATATATGAATTCAAAATTAACTAAAAAACTTAAATTATAATAACCTAAAATATTTTATCTACAACAATAAAAAATTATATTTAAAATCATATAAATTTATCTTTTTATGTTACTTTAAATTTATAATCTAGTTTAGTCATTTAATTTCATCAAAATTTCTACTTCAATAAGTTAGTATAATAATTTCAGTTAAAATTTAGCTCTTCAACTTTCAGTTAACCTATCGATTATTTTATCAAAATAACTTTAATATATGCACCTAATTAGAATTGTCGCCGGTTAACCTCTCGCTTGCACTTATCGCTAACAAGACAAAATTATAAAAGATCAGGAGAAGATCACACTTCTGAGTATGAATATCGTAAAGCTCATTTTTACATAATCAAAAATATCTCTAATCAATAGGTTTCAAATTTCTAAGTTCAATTTCTACTTGAATATCATTTTAACCCGGATACTTTGATTAGTTTCTTCCACGATAATTTTATTTGCCCCAAACATTAAAGTGGGGACGGAAACAATTATAGCACGGATGGAACTAATGCAGATCTACTTGGCTATAATAAATAAGAAAATCTTAAACCTAATCGACAATTCTTGGTGGGATTATAAATGTATGTTGGTCAAATCGGAGTTGGGGCATGTTTTATTTTTTAATGATCATCATCATTACATTAAACAAAATATTAATAGATGTTTAATGGCTATACACTGTTAATGTAAAAAAAATTACACTGTCAACTAATTAGAAATCACCGTTGGTATGACTTTTAAGTAGTTATTATAAAAGTCAATAAGTTACCATACTTTGTAGTTTATGATTGATGACAGTGTAAAATTACGTAATTACTTTCGGTGTATAACTTATTTTCTCATATTAACAACCTCTTTTAAGTGCTCTTTGTAACTTATTTTTATTATTAAGTGAATTGTATATGTCAGTCCTGTTAAATAAAATGTGGACTCAGATTATTTAGTGTTGCTCATATAAAATCTATTCAATAAAAAAAAAATTTAAGAATATTTTTCGCTAGTTTAGAGAGAGATAGCCTTAATTAGGTAAAATCATGTAATTAATTCAATTATTTTATTATGGAGTATTTATTATGTGTTTCGGGATATATAAAAATATAAAATAGAAAGTTTTTAAAATAAAAGTACTTATATAAAAAAAATTACAAAAAAAATATTTCATATTTATTTTGCATATACAACTTTTTAGTCTTATAACAGAGGGTTATTTTTGTCTTAACTTTCTTAATTATTTTTTCTTCTAATTTAGTTCTATGAAAATTTTAATTTAGTCTTTGTCTATTGTGATCATGTGACTAATAGAGATTAAAAAACATGCATGATGTTTCTTAAATAGCAAAAACTATAATGAAACTTTAGTCTTCCACGTATTACCATTGTGTAAATTTAATTTTTATTTAATATTAAATTATTATTATTTTATTTTTAAAAAAATTATAATTATTATAATATTAAAATAAATAATAATATAAGTGATGTGATGTGATGGAAAAGAAAAAAGAGAAATAGAAAAAAAAATGGGGTGAAAATGAGATAAAAGAGAAAGTTAGTTGTATATTTATATTTACTATATGACAAAACCTTAAAGTTAAGATGATAACTTTATTTATTAAATATTTTTATTTTTATTATATAAATTTATAAATTATACAAATTTATTTATTAAATTATATAAAATTATTTATTGGTAAATTATACAAAATATATATATTTTTTTACCAGACAAAATCTTACAAATTTATTTATTAAATTTTTTTTCTTAATAACTACCTGCAAATAAAAATAAGTGAAACATTTTTTACATTTGATGATGAACGTGGGAAATGATAGAAACGAGAGACAAAAAATGAGAGGTGTGAACAATCTAATTTAATATCTTACAGTAGGGACCAATTTTTTGTGAGTCTCATGTATATTTTGTTAGTTCTCTCCTTATTTCAATCTTAAATAAAGGTGGAAGAGACCTAATTTTCATTATCCTTTCTTCTTTCCTAGAGGTGTTCATGACTCGTTTTGTCCTAATAATGTGACTCGGCTCAAGGGATTTTGATAAGTATACTTTAAAAAAATTATACTCGATACATTTTGAGAATGAGTTCGGGTTGTTCCAATCCAGTCCAATTAAGATATTTATTAAAGTTTTTATTTTTATTATTTTTTAGGTAAATTATACACATCTTATAAAAAAAATTTATTAATTTTTTTATTTTAATTAGACAAATTTAATAAACTTTTGATGGGGTGTAATATTTAAGATGATAAATTATTTATATAATTGATTATCATCATAATTAACTAATAAATAATTTCATCTAATTTAATAATAAATGTATAATTAAAATAAAAATATTTAATAAATAAATTTATCATCTTAACCTTAATATTTGTCATATAATAAATATAAACCATACACTGATTTTTTTTTTCATCTCATTTTTTATCCCATTTTCTTTTTATCTCTCTATTTCTTTTCATCACCTCACTTATACCATATTATAATGTTATATTATTTTTTATTTTTAAAATTAAAATAGTAAATATTTTTATAAGCTAAAATAATAAAGTTTCAATATTAAATAAAAATTAATTGTGCACAATGGTCATACTTGAATGACCAAAATTAAATGCAATAATGGTATATATAAATATTTTTTTATCTATAACCAAACAAGTCAAATTAATGGCTTATTGACTTGGGGGTAGTGGAAAAGAAGAATAATGTTAAACATTCATCCCATTTTGAGGTGGATTGAGGTGAAGGAGGAAAGAGATAGAGAGAAAAAAATAAAAAGAAAAGTGATAAATATAATATGTCATGTGATGAAAAAGTAGAGAGAGATGAGAAGAAAAAATAGGTTGAAAGTAAGTTATAAGAAAATAAGGTGTATATTTATAATACTTGAAAAAGAACGATATTCCAACACTTGTTGCCTCTATTCTTAAATTTTTGCACATTTTGTACCTAATTATATGTCAATGTCACATCAACATGTGTCAATGCTATGTCAATAACATTGTTAATGGTTTATGTCAATGTCATATCAACATCAAAGTATCAATAAGTGGTTAACACTGTCACGTTAAAATCAATTAACGTTAATAGATAAGCAACTAATGGATAAACAAAATTCACAAAATTTGAAAGAAAAAAAAAAAAGAGATAAAATACACGAAAACATGAAAATAAGAGGAAAAAATTGCAATGAAACCTAAAATTTCTACAACTTTTGGACTTACCCTAATACATATGGCCGGCACTTCTATAAATTTTATTAAACCTCTGCCACTTACCATCTTTATTTTAATATATATCAATCTACTCTTATGCACATAGCTTGAAAAACAGATTAAAAAACTTGAGCTGTATGTAAACCATATATAACATGACCACAAAAAAAGAAGAGCCATTGACTCTTCGAATCGCTTAAAATTTTGATATAAATTAAAATATTTATTGTTTGTAAATTTTTAACCTGATAAGAGCAGTGGAGCTATAAATATATTATACTTCTCCCCATTCACTATAATAAAAAAAGTTCTACTCCCCATTAATACGTACTTTCGGACAATTAATTTGCAAACGGTTTCACTAGTACTTTAAAGAAACTCACATTCAGAGTAAATTTATTTAATAGAATTTTAGATAAAATATCGCTTCCATTTAAAGGGAATCATTTTTATGTATGGTTTAAATTAAATCCCCAAATAAATTTAAAAACTCCATTGATTTTTAATTTTATGAAAGTACATTCACTTTTTTTTTTACAATTACGACAACAAAATTTGAACTTAAAATCTTATACAACTATCTAGATTTTCTACTACTAAGCCGACTCTAGTGATTACAAATTAGGGACTAATTGGAAATTTTTAAAACTCTAGAATTAAAATGTTTGACTTATACAATCTCAATGACTAATTAAGAATTCCCTCGTTTAGTTCAATTCATGTATATAGTTATAATTAGGGGTTTCAAAATTGAACCAAACCATTTTAAATCATCAAATTAATCCAGAACAATCGAAAACCAATCAAATAAAAAAACTAAGAAAGATGAAAACCGAAAAAATTGCATACTTTTTTGCAGTTTGGCATAGTTTTTGGTTCTTGTTGCAAAAACCAAACCAAATTGCAATGTATACTCATATCTATTTTACTTAATGGATGTTTAGCATCATGTAATAATTTTAAACTTTTAACAATTATAGTATGTGATCTATAATATACTTTAGATATGAGGTTTGTAATACGTGATTTTGTTACTCTAGTAGTAATAAGTATTAAACTAATTTATAATATTCTCTTTACTTTGTAATTGATGTATGCAATTTACTTTTACAAGTTATCAATATGTTAAAGAATAATGTTAAACAACAGTAAAAAAATATTATTTTTCAACTATAATATTTTAAATAGAATTTAAAAATGAATTTATTTTTTAAGAAACAATATAGCAATATTATGTACATTTAGTTATTAAATTCTACATGTGTTAATAAATTAAAAAAAAACCGTGAAACCAAATTGCAAAAGATCGATTTGGTTTAGTTTGGAATTGATGTTACATTAAAATTAACCACACTAAATTGAATCGCACGTTAATTTTATACTTGATTTAGATGATTTTTCTTTTAAAAACTAAACCAATACACACTGCGAAACCCCTAGTTATAACCACCATTGGAAAATAATACATTTCAATTATAGATATCATGATAGGACTAGTTTCTACAATTGATTAAAACAATTAGTAAACTTAATCGATAAAATAATAATAATAATAATCACCATCATCATTATCATACGATTTTCAAATATGCAAAGGGTTAAAATTTTCTTGGCTTACTTATTGATGAATTTTATAATTTAAAATTATGGAATTGTAAAATTGTCCCTTCTTGGCTTCCCATTATGAGTAACTCATGAATTGACTTAAGGACTTTCATAAGATTTATGAGAAGATTATTTTAGCTTATAAAAATAGTCTATAACTCCTTAAGTTATTTTTAGCTTATTGCAATAAGTTTTTCGGTGTAACTTATCAAAATAATTTTTTTAGCTTATTCCAATAAGTTTCCTGCTCAAATTTATAACATAATTAAGTCCTCATATTAATTATAAGAGCTTATTGAACAAACATTTAATTAAATTGTTTACACAAATGCACCATAATTTGAGGGTAATGAATTGGATTGACTAGGGCACCTATTAAATTGATAAAATTGAATGGAATCTAACTTGCATAATTAGTTAACTTACATATCAATAAAAAAATCCTATATTTTATATATGGTGTTGATAATGAGATTTTTATTTTAATCTTAAGGTATTGCTGAATTTGGACCGAAAATACAAGTGGCCCCAAATTAGTTAGGGTAAAGATCAGATATATCAAAAAATAGGAAAGGAATTTTGTAGAAGTAACTCATTATATATTGAATTGAATAAAGATGATGATCATAAGGGACTACAACATGTATTATAGTATGGAGACTAACTAACAAATGAACATCATCCTAATCAACCTAATTAGATCTAACTTATAAATAATGCAATCATTTAGTTAATTACAACAAAATGTAACCCCTTCATAGCTTTTGTTAATGGAGAAGGTGAAGAGTGCCAACAAATCCAACTTGAGAATGAACCAACCAAGAACTTTGAGACTCCCTTTAATGTGATTAATGCAAAGCAAATGGCCTTTGTCCAAATATATTCACCTTAATTAACTCAAAGGAAACACTCAATAATAGACCTTTTAACTAGATCTAACTTTACAATTAATATTGCAATCTTTTAGTTAATTACAACAAAATGTAACCAACTTTATATCTTTTGTTACTCCCTAGAGAAGGTGGAGAGTGCATGGCAACAAATCCAGCTTGAAAATGAACCTACCAAGAACTTTGAGACTCCCTTTAATGTGATTAATATTGTCGAGCAAATGGCCTTTCAGTCCAAATATATTTACCTTAATTAATTCAAAGGAAACACTCAATAGTAGACTTTTCTTCAGGAAATTCTCAAACAAATTTCTTGCTTAAGCATCTACCATTGGAAGCCTCGTAGCAATTCGACGTCCTACACTTGATGAATTATGAGCCCTTAACAAATCATTCACAACAAGTTGTATAGTGTGAGTCAGCCTTCTTTCATAAAGACCATTACTACTTTTTTTGTAGTTCCTCATGGACCATAAAAAACTTTATTACAAATCCCTTTATTCATCCTACCAAAAACTTTATATGCCTCAAGATACATTAAATCCATCCTTAATGAATAAATTTTGACTCTAGTCTCAAGCCTCAATAAATTTGGACCTTTACCCTTTATTAGAAATGATTAGACCTAACTTAGTGTCAAAAGCTAACTTAAGGCAAAAAGATTGTTTAAGTCTTATAAAGTATTTTGCCCATGTTCTTTACTAACATAAGACATCTTAATACACATTCTCCCAGGAGTAGACATCTGATACGTGAAATTTACAAAACTAGATATATGTTGGTTAAGACTGGATAGACTCTAATACTATACCAAAATTACTGAATTTAGATAGAGAATATATGTGACTCCAAGTTAGTGAGACCAAAGATTATAGATCTTAAAGAATAGAAGAAAAGTTTCATAAAAATAATGCATCGTTAAATTGAATAAAAAATTATGATACAAGAAATTACGACCTATATCTAAATTCTAATTGGATCTAATTGTGTAACTAAGCTAGCTATTTAGTTACAACAGAATGTAGCCAATTCTATAACTTCTATTAATTTAAACTTGTGATTTTGTATAAATGATCCAAATTAAACAAACAGTATTTAATTCAATACTATTCAAATTTCATTTTTCATTCTAAAGTAATTTTCTTATTTTTATTTTAATTATATTCTAATTTTTATGATGAATTTCAAATATAAATATATGTAAAACTTAATTACTCAGCTTGAATTTAATTGAGTTAATTAATTCAGTTTAGATTGAACATTTTTAAAAAAAAAAAAAACAAAATTTATCTGTATTAGTAATCAGTTTAAATTATAATTTTCTTTTAACTCAACCAAATGTGCGTGTGATGTCTGCTAGCTGCTTTGATTTTCAATGGGCAAATTTAGGCTCTGTTTGATTGCAGTGAAATTAGAGAGATGAGGAGGGAAGAGAAGAGAAGATAGTGGAATATAGGAAATTACCTGTGTTTGTTTCGGTGGAAAAGGAGGGTTTTTTTTTACAAAAAAAACATGGACCCTACCACCAAAATAATCGTCGCAAAAAGGAGGAGATTGTTGACAAAATCGTACACTTCTCGCGTGGCTTGCCCAACATAACCTCCGCAGACGTTTGTCTTCCTCGTTGGTGCCGTCGTGGGCATCTAGAATAGATTTAGGAGATGTTAAAATCAATTCTTGTCAGTCTTCTCTTTCCCCTATTTTTCTTCTTTCGACCTTTTCTTTTTTTCTTTTCCTTTTTCCTTTTTTAATTTTTTCTACTTTATTTTCGTATTTTGAATTTGCCATTTCAACATTCTTCACTTCTTTTCTTTTGATTAACGCTGACAACAATAAATTATGCATGTTCTCCTCAGTTGTGGTCTTGAAGTTGGAGGTAGATGTAGGGCGGTGGTGGCTTTTATGCGGTTCGAGCGATTGTGTAGAGGTTGACATGGAGGAGATCAAGAAGGAAAGTTGATGACTTTGTTGGTTGGTAACAAAACAGGGATGATGATGGTAGCTCTTGGAGGTGATTCATGGTGTTGGACTTGGCCCCAAAATCAATTTTGTTGCTTCGAAAATCGATTTTGATATGTGTTTAACAAACGAAATCGATTTCGTTGAAAAGCAAATCGATTTTCACATTGTTTAGTGCCTCTAGAACTCACTAAAAATCGATTTGTTCGATAACAAATCAATTTGAAGAAAAAAATTGGAAAAACAAATGTCATATATTTCCAGGGCATAATTATAATAATACAATTTCCTTTCTTTTCTTTTCTTTTCTACCCAACAACTCTACACATTTATTTTCACTCTATTTCTATTTTATTTCTCTTAAACCAAACAACTATCATTTTCTCTTTATTTCTCACCTATTTCTCTTCACTTCTTTTCTCACCTCTTCTCTCCTTTTCTTCTCCTCCTACTAAACAAGGCTTAATGAACTAGGTGGAAAACTCCCGACAACCTCGGACTTCATTGAATATATGTGCAGCTCCTAAATTCCAATTGAACCCACGACCGCGCGATGGACAGTTATTTAAAGGGTAAATTACTTCGCTGTCGTATGGAATGACGTAAACTTCATTAAAACATATATAAATGTATAAAAAAATTAATCACTTGTACCCTATCCCCCAAAAAAATATATATTTCACTCTCCTCTACTTTTGCTTTATTTATTAATTTTCCATTTCAGTTTTTTTTTTTTTTCAATCTTCTCTTTTCGGAGCTTGAGTCAGATTCAATCCACCTTGTAGGCAAAGTGCAATAATATAACCCTCACACTAAAAACTCCTAATCATTTATTAAACCACGTTACTATAAGCTCATTGGTGATTCACTTTGGTGGAATTGTTCGTTTATAATTCGTTTATAATTCTTTATCTTTGACACCAACACTCATCAAACTGACTTGTATCTTGGAGCTTTCCAAGGGCTAATTCTTAATTCTTATTCATTTTCACTATTTTCTCGGTCCCAAAAGGCCTTCTGAGCATCCAGTAACAGTACTTGTATGCCAATGAAATCAAAGATTCTTGGGTTGAGCATCGTATAAATTTTGCAAAGTAAAAATGACCGTGTACTCAATTGGATTGAGAGCAGCAGCACCAGACGCCACTAACGTAGCCAACTGGTTGGCATTGATAAATATTTATTTAATACGTGGGTTTATATATGGATGATTAATCATGTCTTATAGTTAAGTTATTTATAAAATATTAGTCTTTAGCTTTAAAATTATTTTTGAAGGATTAATTTATTAGAATTGATGACACATCTCGTTTAGTATGAATTTTATAGTATATAAATATTGAAAGTCTTATTTTTATTTTTAAGATGGGCCGAATTAAAAATAAAAAAATGTTTAAAAATCATCGCACTTCATTATAGAATATAATAATACTCTCTTTCCAATATACTTATTGTTATTTAATAAAATTCATGAAAACAACTAAATAGTGTGAGTTCTACCTCTTATTTAATGAATTATACTTATTATTTAATGGAATTCATACTTAATAATAGAGAATATGTATTCAAAAAAAGTATGTTAAAAATGTGTGAATATATAACCCTCGTATATATACCTATTATTTTATGATCTTGAAGTTACATGCAATTTTCTTTTTTAATTTCTCGTCATTTTCATCATTAAAATAAAAAAGGAGAGTCTTTGTTCTTCAAGAGAACTTGTGAATATAAAACTTAAAAGATGAAAACTACATGTACTTTCATCCTATTTTTTATGAATTTGAATGTACTTTAGTTCTAGTATTTTTTTTTTCTTCATTGATTCCGTTAATAATTCAACATAAAAACCCCAATGGCTATTATCTTAAAATTATCTCCCTTTTCATTCCTAAAAGCATCGCATTTTCACATGTGAGTATGTGACATGTCACATTAAACAATTAGGAAGACACAGGTCACACACAACTTTAACTCTGTGTCACAGCGAAGTGTGCCTAACACATGTATGCATTTGTCTATATATACAGCGGGATTCGATCTGGTCCTCGATTCTCAGTGTGTTATAGTCAAAACAGTTTCTGGGGTATCGAAAAAATGGACGACAACATTGGAGGCAGTTCCTCTCGCGACAACAACGGTGGCATCAAGGAACAGGACCGGTTGCTGCCAATAGCCAACGTTGGTCGGCTCATGAAGCGGATTTTGCCTCCGAACGCGAAAATCTCGAAGGAAGCGAAGGAAACAATGCAGGAATGTGTGTCGGAGTTCATAAGCTTTGTGACCAGCGAAGCTTCGGAGAAGTGCAGGAAGGAAAGGAGAAAGACCGTGAATGGTGATGACATATGCTGGGCCTTGGCAACGCTAGGCTTTGATGACTATGCGGAACCAATGAGAAGGTACTTGCATAGATATAGAGAAATAGAGGTAGACCATAAGGTCATTAATCATCAAGAAAGAGGGAATAGCCTTTAAGGTTTCTCTGAGGATGAGACAATTTGTAATAGTTTTCTTGTCTTAATTGGATTTGATGGAGCCTAGAACAAGATTATTTGTTTTTTTTTTTTTTAATACATACTGCAGGTCTTTGCATTGTTTTGGCTAATCTATTGATGATTTGGGAATCAATACATGGTTTCTTCAGAATTCGGTTTTTAAAGTTAGCTTAATTATCTCTACAAGTCAAACAACAAATCAAACTTTCAGTATTCCCATCAGCTATTTATTGTAACTAGTTGATGATAAATTCATCTAGCATGTACTTTCATAAGGGCCCTTGATTCAAGAATAGGAATTTTCATCTTTCAAGCAAGGAGCCAGAAAAACTGGGGGTTGGCAAATCACCACCAGTTTGATCTGAGTTTCATAGGAGAGAATATTGGAACTGGCTAAACTTTCATTTTAATTGGTCGATGAATTCCCAAGATTAATTTACATGAATTTTCCAACATTTATGTACTATATAACCTGTAAGATCTGTGTTTATGTTTGATTTGGTCTTTGTTTAGATTCAGGTTAATTGTTTTATGCTAATCTTATTTGAAGTCAGCATTGCCGTCGCCAAACACACTAGCATAAAGTTACTTATTTTAGGGTTTCTTCACACAGTCAATATATAAACATCAATTAATTAATTAATTACTATATTCACAGGGTGTTTAAGTTACTTTTATAAGCATTAATTTAGACCAAGGTTAGGGTTTCATTAACTCTTAATTTTTAAGAGTTGGGACCACAATGTCTACCACACTTAACTATTATTATATTTATTATGTCGCGTGCTAACACATAACTGAAAACCACCTTCCGTCTCCGGCCCCTCCTCAAAAACAAATAGAAGAAAGAAAGAAAGAATGGAATTTATGGTGCATGTTGGATATATTACCAGGTCATATTTCTTAACATGGAGGAGGGTTTTTTTTTTTTTTTTTTTTTGGTGAAAGATGGGGAGGGTTCTACCAACCCCTCAATCCACAAAGAGAGAAAAAAAAAATAATTGTTTCGTACTTCTTGTTGTTTTCTTCTTTCTATTCAAATGTTGCACTGAACCAACTGTCACAGGAATCAAGGACGAAGATCCAGGAAGCATCAACCAACCAAAATTATTTGTATGTTGAAAAATGGCAATATATGAAGAGCATAAAATATTATTTTTTTGCATGAAGGACTAACAGATATCCAATTAAATCGTGAAAGCATGAATGTACTGTACTTACTCTTCCCTATATGGTAACGGTTACTGAATGTGGTTATATAACAAAGGGTACTCTTTGCCAAGTAATAAAAAAAAAAAAAGGTGCTCTTTGCCATGGCCAACGACCACTCACCAAGTGTCTAGCACGCAATTGGTTGCCTTAGAAAGCATGCAACATATTGAGCACCTTGCTGGTTGGATTAACGTGTGACTATGTACCTAGCTAAAAACTAGTAAGTACTAAATGAGATATTGCATTCCAATAAAGACAACAAACTCCACGCCCGTAAGTAACTTTTTGTGAGTCTTATAGTGCATTTTAATTTAAAGCTAGAAAAACTGAAAGTACACTACATTTTGTCCTGGCCATTCTCTAATAGTGTTTATGGTAAATCGAAAATACGACATTGAAATATTTATGTACATATCCTGAAACATCACTTGGATTGATTTGTTTTTTCACTACTAAAAAATTAAAATTAATACAGAATAATTTATATGTAATTTTAAAAAATATGTCATTGAAATTTAGTGACTCCAATGTTAGCAAGAAAAAATGATTTTTTGTCACTAATTCGGTTACTAATTCATTGTTTTTTAGTAATATTTCTAGAATTGGGACTTTTTTTTTTTCCTCCTTCTGATTTCTAGGTATATATGATGGGAGGATAATTAAACAAGTGAAAAAAATTGCTGCAATATTCAATAAAAAAATTATTAAATCCACTGATAGTGTACAAATTTTTTATGACACCTTTAATCACAAATTATCATATATGATAAGTTTGTTAACTTTTATAATAACTAACTAAAAAGTCATCAATGGTGATTTTTGATTAGTTAATAATATAATATCTTTAATAAATTAGGCTTTTTAAAATCTTCTCTCTTAATTAGTCGTCTCACTCATTTCAATTGAAAATTTAGTTGTAGTCTGACTCTAACTGGTTGAAAAGGATCATAGTATATATTAATACTATCACTAATTTATTTAGGATAATATCAGCCATGCCAACCTTTGAGAAGTCACGGGTAAATATAACAATATGTGAATCAAGTAAACTTCCTTTATTTGCCCGCCTGCCACTCATCACATCTTTGTAAACAATTGCATGTAAGGATAGTGTGGTTAATTGCAAGTTTCTAATAAGCAATTCTTTGATGCCGTCGCTTCATTCTCATACATTTAGCATTCTGCAGCCCCATTATAGCCCCATTAATATATATTGCATAGTACTGATTCGCATCCTGATGCCGATTATCGTTCTTTATTGAAAGTGATCAACATTTTGTTTACTGTTCCGTATTACATTTCTCTCTGTTAATGCCTAATAAGCACATTTATTAATCACCACCCACGCATTACCTACTCGTTATTTGACAGCCTAAAGTCTATATATAATTCATGAGCACGTAACATGCTAATTATACAAACATCGTCATCTTTTTGCAGGAGACTTTGCAGATTTTGGAAAAGAGTAGGAGAAAAAGAAATAAGATTAAAGATTAATATTAAGCATCAAATCAAATTATACATTTACAGTTGATTAATGATGAATTATGAGCCATCAAATCATTTTCCAGATGCATCATTTATGGGCATCATCTCTACTAATTGTTATAACTCTAAGTAGATTGCTTATAATAACAAGTGGGAAGGGAGTTAATTGAGGGAAGCATTTCATATATATCAACGTTTAATATTAAATATATATACCCTCGCAATCCATTTAAATTCTTAAAATTATAGAACTACATCTCAACATAAACAGCTTGCATATATATTGAATTTGTAAATTGATGAATTGTAAACGTTTAGATATATACATTCAGTTGTCTGCAAAATAAGTTCTCGCATAATTATTGAGGTTATATTTGATTGGTTGAAATAAAGTTTGGATAACGGGATATATAAGTCATAAGCTATTCTCATATTGTTATGATTAAGATTGCAGAGACATTTAAATCCTTATCTACATGATGGAGTTATGGCTGTGGAAAAATAAAATTTAAATTTTAAAACATAATATAACATGAATAATTTTAATTAATTTCTTTAACTTACTTCTATATTTTTTGGTGTAGGTGTAGCATTACTTCTATATTTATATATATATATATAAAAAAAAATAGCACGACTACATCGTAGTTATAGAATATAGCGACAGGTAGCGAGGTGCCTTTGTGTGTATTTATAAAGCTATTTAAAAAGGGTCTAAACTTAATAACGAATTTATAAATTTTTTATTAAAATCTAAAATTATAAAAAAAATTATACTCGATCTCTTTTGAAAGAAAAACAAAAGCAAGCCCTCATTTCAAATTTAAATATAAATATAAAATAATCGGGATAACTATAAATATATAGAATCATAATTTCTCTGTGGATTAAATAAATTTTTAATTAGCATAGTTATTATTAATATAATTTTAATATTTTATATAAAATAAAAACGTTGTATCTTATATATATATATATATATATATATATATATATATATATATATATTAAATGTAAATATTTTTGTTGCTTTTCTTAAGATGGATGAGTTATGTGGTGATGCAAACAATAAACGTACAATCAACCTCTTCAAGGAAGTTTGTTCTAGGTTGAGGGTAGCAGGAAGCTTGTTAAGGAGAGTAGCAACCGCCGGCACTGGAGGCCACCACAAAAATTCCAGCTATAATTAACGGCAACTCAATGTCCTAAACAAACTCAACCCAAACCAGAAATGCCCCACCGCGCCCCAACTACCCTTGCACTAAACACGCACCTAAAGTTGGAACTACCAAAATTTTGATTTGATGTGGTCATAATTATAGTTACAAAAACTTTGATATTGTGACCATAGTTATAATTGTGAATCACAATTTAAAAAACTACGAAAACTAGCTCATTTCATGAGATTAGATTGGTGGCTTGGCATAACAGTGGAAACGTTTGATGAGATGAGCTAGTAGGTGACACATGTGGCAGCGTTTGGGGTGTGATAGATGATTTTGGGGTGAGGTGGCTTGTGGCTCTGTTTGTAGCGTTTGGTCGTTTTGAGAATTAGAGGTCAGGTGGCTCTTCGCTGCTTAGTGTGGTTTGAGCAGTTTGGAAGGGTTATGCACGTGCTAGTCTAGTTGGAAGTTTATTCTTTATTATATAATAAAATTCAAATCTTCGCTCTAAAATGTTACAAATCATATTATTTTTTGTTCATAAAGTCACATGTCTTTTTCATATTATATTATATATTTAAATTTTATATTAAATCAAATTATATTGAATTAATCTTTTAAATAATTGCTCAATTAAAAATACTTTCTTAATTAATACTTAATTTACATTCGTGACAAGAATGAATGATTTCCATTACATGTGTGTTTTAGTAACTACAGATATTGATAGTTGTACAACTAAAAAAAATAAAATAACAAATTAACTAATTTCTAATTAAGCTAACTGATTGTTATCAATTAATACCTCCCGCAAGTTGGGTCATGAAAGTCTTAACTTGGAAATCCATGATGACAAGAAGCAAATGCAGTAGTTTAATGAAAATATCAGCTAGTGTCGGGCTGAGGTGAAAATAAGAAGCAGGTGAATGAATTCAGACAAAAATCTTTTCTCACATGATATGACAATCTATTTTAATATGCTTCATTCACATATCAAAAGTGGGATTATGTGCTAAGTAAATAGTTGAGCTATTGTTACAATAAATTTGTATTGGTGCAATAAAAGGTAGTTTGATATCCTTGAACAAAGAATTAACCCACTAGACTTACATGTGAAGACAAAAAAGCCCCAATATCCAACCTCCGAGGATGATTTTGATATTGTGATATGTTTTTTATATTTCTAAGAGACTAAAGAAGAACTAAGAAACACACATAGGCCATTGATTGATTTCCAAGAACTCAGGCTAAAAGCCTAATTAGAGTTATTGCAAATCTTGTGGGCTTGAGAGTAAACTCAGCAACACCTTTCATTAGATAGGCTTTGAGATATTTGAGAACTCAAGTGTTAGCCTTGTAATGGGGATCAAGTGGGTTGGACACAAATTGGCTTAGTTGTTGGATCACATAAGATATGGCACATCTAGTTGTTATGAGGTAAAGAAGTCTTTCAATTAATCGACTACAAGCAGAAGGATTCAAGCAAGGAGAGCCTTGATCAGGTAACTTGGTTGATGGATCCATGGGAGTAGTTGCTAGTTTTGCAACTAGTAAACCACTATTATCAAGTAATTCAAAGGTATATTTTCTCTTATTAATTAGTATACTAGACTTGGACCTCGAGATCTCTAGACCCAAAATAAATAAAAGTAAAAAATCTGAGGGGGTCTAAATTCTTAATATGAAACTGAGCATCAAGGAATTGTTTAACAAACCTAATGTCCTTAAGGTTGTCCCTATGAGAACTATATCATCAACATATATCAAGAGTGTTGGAAAGAAGTGTCAATATGTTTAGTAAACAAAGAATGACTACAATGGATTGAACATAGTGCAAGGATAATGAAGTAGTTGTTAATTTCTATACCACTATTTACTAACTTGCTTTAACCCATAAAGGAACTTGTGAAGATTACAAATTTGATTGAAAGAAGTGGAATGAAGACTTGGAGGCAAAGTCATGTACACTTTCTTCATGCAAATCTCTATAGAGTAATGCATTATTAACATCGTGTTGCTCTAGATGCCACATATTAGTTGCAACCATCGCTAAAATGATCATTATTGTTGTCATTTTTACCACGAGAGAGAAAGTTTCAAAGTAATTTACACCCTTCAATTAGATATAATCGTTACAACCAATCTTACCTCTTATCTTTGAATGGAGCCATCGACATTGTGTTTAATTTTGTACACCCATTTGCAACCTATGGACTATTTACAAGGTGGAAGATTTACTAAAGAGTAAGTTTTTTTTTTTTTTTGTTAGATTGATTAGAAATTAGTTAGTTTGTTTATTTTGTTCCAAGGTAGTTATCTCTAAGGGTGGCAAAACAGACCAATTTGCCCGCCCTGCCACTAAAATGCCAAAAATAGGTCAACTTATCCCGCCCTGCACGGGAGAAATGAGTTGAAAATTCTAACCTACCCCATTTGCTAGTAGGTTGGTAGGTCAACTAGCTAAAGAATTAAAAAAATTATCTTAATTAATTTTATCTATAATAAATATGAAATAATAAATGTCTATTGAAAAATTAAATATATTAACTTCAATTCTGAATAATAATTTATTTAGGCAAAATAAATTAAATAAACAAATTGAAAAAAATAATAAGGTGAAGAAGTCAACTTGCAAAACATATACAATTAAAAAATTAACCTGAATGTAAACAAAACAAAATTAACATTAAGCGCAGGCCACTACGTGCATAGTTTGCACTTAACATGCATATAGCCTAGCCACACATATACCATAATACCAAATGTCCAAATATACTATTAGATCTTATATATAAAATCTGAGAAGTTTGAAACCCTAACACAAAAATAAAATCACATAATATAATAATGATTATTATCAATAAATTAAAAAAAAAGGTTGGCGGTGTAACAACCCACTGCCACTACATCCACCGCACTACTTATTTTAGGAAAATCTTATAAATAAAGTTTATTCTGAAAATACAAGTTTGTTTGTGCTTTTTTTTTTTTTTCTTTCAACTCCAAAAAAAGCTAATTGACTAGAACATTCAACTAGTACTACTTAAACTATCTTAACATTATACTGAAAAAAACAAATACGTGTGTGAACCAAATTATTAATTCCAACATATACATTCTTTACATCATCCTGGAAAGAAGAATACAAAATGCACTCTTTATAGCTGGCCATACTCCATAACCTAACAGAATGACACCAATCACAAATCAAAGAAACAGGTGTTGAAATGAAGTTTGTCATAACTTGTCCTCTCCAAGCGAGCAACTCCACCATTATCCATGAACTGCTATGCACACAGAGCTTCACGCCTCTGCTCCCACGCCATTGACGTGATCATCACAGTCAAACAACACAACAACAACAATAACCACAAAAATAAGGCAAGGGTAAGCTTACATAAAACAACTCATCTCATAAACAACAATAGTATGATTAACAAATAATCACACATCTATATGTTATAAAAATTAATGGAAACATCATGTTACGTTCATCAAGAAGAATATCATCTAGTATATCACCACTTATATGACAATGTCAAATAGCCAACTTTTACAACATTAATAACCATTTCAACAACAACATATAACTCAATTTGGCACCATACATGGGCAATAACCAACAAAACATTGATGATGTTTACATTCAGGTATCCTTGAGGTTTGAGATATGATAACTTTGTACCTGCCATCTCAACTATGACCTATCTTAAGGTCTTATACGATCACTAACAATAAATTTTCAACCACACCATGTGGACTCAATTCAGCATTACACATGGCCAACAACATCTCAACAACACAATTTCATACAAAATATGCGATATATACAACAACTACTTCGTGGAGACTCAATTGTCAAGGGATCAGGCAGACTATTCCTTAATCATGGTAAACAACAACACCCATCATGGGCTAAGGCGGCACGTGCCAAAAACCATTTGGGGAATATCTGGCACTAATCTACGAAAATGATATAGCAGCTCATTAGGATAGATAAATGTGGGTGTTGGCTTTACTGCGACACAAGATTTGCAGCAACCTTGGTCTACGTGCGGAGTTCACCTGTTTGTCTATCCCCAAGGAAATCCATCTTCCACTAACCTTTCCACACTAGGTATGAGGCCCCACCTGGACTAGCCAACATACTTACGTGTGTCCTCTTAGGCACAACACAGCCAAAGTTGTAGACTCATGCAAGTGTGCATGTTAATCACAACACCCACAACACAGAGTTCAAAGTAGTTTTTATCAGCTTTTCATCATCAACTCTATAACAACAATCATGCAACACCAACAGCCACCATACCAATATCAACAATCAAATTCAATTATCAACCAGATTTTTATTAGCAACACCATGTGGGCTCGATTCAGCACCACACATGGCCACCAACACCAACTTAACAATACTGTGCAGGCTCAATTCAACACCATACATGGCCAATAGGTAAGGCCATATCCAAGCAGTGTACACTCCTTCACAACTAAATCACATCAACAACACACGAAGGTCCTATCCAAGCAACCATCCACTTTAACACATATATCCAACAACTTGAGACAAAACCTCTCTTGGAAAAACCATTTGAAAGCATTTTAAAAACCAACTTAGTAGAATAAAGCTAAAATAAAGCAATTTGCTAAGCGACCAAAGACCTCGCTAAGCAAAACTCCAACTATAGAGAGCCTAATTTTTTCCATCAAGATTCTCGCTAAGCGACCCTAACTGTCGCTCAGCGAAAGGCCTAACTCCAAAGAGCATCCTTTCAGTTACCAGGAGCTCTCACTAAACAATAACAGGGATTGCTAAACGAAAATAGCTTTAGAGACTTCTAATGTTTTTCAAAACTAGGATTGCTCGGTAAGCACAACCTTTGCTTAGCAACCCACCATTTAAAAAAATAATAACATTTTCGAAAAACACTTTTCTCGCCCAGTGAACACATTACTCTCTCTGCGGAAAGCTTGCTACAGAAACAAAGAAAATTTCAAAACAAAGCATCGCTTAGCGAGGCCAGCCCTCACTCAGCTAGACATTCTGGAATGTCTAACTTCACTTAGCGAGTTACCTACTTGCTCAACGAACAACCTCCTGGAAAATTTCTAGATTTCACATGAACTTTGCTTAGCGAGACAAACACTCACTTAGTGAACACCTCCATACTTCCAATTTTCAACAGGGGCCAAGAACTCTAGCTCAGCGAATCAGAGTTCGCTAAGTGAAATTCACCGCCGAAAGCACCATATTGCTCCTAGGGATTACTCACTCAGCAAGCCCTTTAGTCACTAAGCAATGATGCAAATCCAAATCTTGAAAGCTCTTCGAAAAACCCACAGAATTCATCTTTTTCGCAATTGGTGCCAAAAATCAGTCCAACAATGGTCAGAACATCATTATCAAACATCAACCATACACATATATATCATATTTTATCACCTTTTCAACATTTTATCAACAAATTAGAGATTTCCCTCATAAAACCCATTTTCACCAAAGTTTCACCACAACTTACATAAATCACATTTTCAGGTCGATCAAAGTAATATTTCAATACAACAACAATCACCACATTGTAAATAGATCATTGCAAGCTTCCTTGACCTTTAGGAGCGTCCAAAAATTTGAATTTGGGAAGAGAAAAATTGAGGAAAGAAGAATTGAGGAGGGAAGAACCCTAGAGCCAAAATTTGGGAAAGAACTCCAACAACAACTTCATGATTCTTGCACAATCTAGAGAATGGGGTTAATTCTTGAAATCTGACCCTGCTTTTGAAGAATTGGGAAGCGGATTACAAAGAGTTTAAGAGTGCTTTGGGTTGGAAAGTGACAAAAATGAGAAGGGGAAAAGGGTTCTCACCAACTTATAAGGGTTATGGGTCTTAAGAAGGGGTTTGGGTTCACTAAGGCCTAACTATCACTCTCTATCCATCTAAGGCCCGAAACTAGCCCAGTACCACAACTCACTCACCAGACTAACAGAGACCTTATCCACAAAGATACTTGACTCATACCACATTTCTCAATTCCCACAATTTTAAACTGGAGTTTCTAAGACAACTCGACATAAAACAATAACATACAACCATATCTAATTTATTATATTTTAATCACAGAAATTAAATTAAATTTCTACTTTAATTTTCAAGTCACTAAATCATGCATTAGAGAAAACACAAGTGTTATGGGCAGGTTGACCTGCCTTACCCCACCCTCAACATACTTTCTTGGTGGGTCAAGTAGGGCAAGTCAAGTGGGTTGGTGGGTTGGAGCTCCAACCCACCATGCCAAAAATGAGTTGGTTTGATGGGTCTAACCCATTTGCCACCCCTAGCTATTTCGATAGCCATAACTCTCGATCTGTCAAAAGTCTAACTTAAAGGCTTATGCATAAGACTTTTGTTATTACTAAGTGGTGACATTAAGATAAAAAAAATTATATTTTGGAGAGCATTTATTGTATGAAAGGATAAAAAATATTAAATCAAAGGACGATTTATAACCTTAAAAGTTTTAATGACAACAAACAAAATATAAAAATTATTTAAATTAGAACTTAATTAAATATGATATTCGTCCTACACAAGTCTCCCTTTTTAACTTCAATACTAGGAAAGCATTTCATCTGTCCAAATACTTAACTTGTATCGTCTTAGTAAATGGTACATCCACGAAGAAGGATAAACTTATCGTATAAGCTTTAAAGCATACCAGGAAAGCTTTAGTTGTTTTGTCCTTCAAGTTATCAAAGACAAATCTTGGAGTCTATCAATTTTATTGAAAGATATGCAAAGAGATAGAAGCAACAAACAAGACAACTTGATCAGTCAGTGGGAGAATACCATGTCTAAAAAGCATATTTGCTTACCTACAATACTGTGTTTGTACAAGAACAAAAATATGTTTTTTCAAATTCTACAAGACTATAGGTAAAAGCATTAAATGCTCTAACTTTGAAATCAAGAAGAACCAAATAGAAGTCTTCAATGGTCCTTAACGAATACTTTCAAGAATTCTTTATAAAAACTTAGAAGATTAAATGAAGACAAAAACTCTAAACGAACTTATTACGCAAATTTTGCTAAATGCCTTTCTTTACAACTTAGTACCTTCTTTTTAAGTGTAAAGGCTAGATAAAAATATAACATTTGTCTATTAGGATGATAGCCTAGTGGTCTTACCGTTGTGCATTTCTTAGTGAAATTGTTGAGAGCCTTAATAGGATTTGTCTGTTGTAATTGCCTAAAGAGACAAGTTAGGAAGAATACTTTGTATGAGCATGGATAGGCTTAAAGAAAAAGAATACTTGTAATAATGTGGAACAATTGTTTCCGTTTGTTAGTGAAATTATTGGTGGGAAGCCAAGGACTAAACGTAATCTCTGGGTGAAATGAACTAATATAAATCTCTTGTGTTGTTTCTCTTTCCTTTATCTCAATATTTGTCTGTCTAACCAATGGAATTGAATTACTTATATTATTTGTTGTTTACAAACTTGTGTTATGAAAAGTTTCCCTTTTCGCTAAGACAATCCATTTGTCCTTTAACTAAAACTTATTTTTAAGAAGGATTTGCAAAAATTTTCTAAAACACAATTCAACCTCTTTCTTGTGTTTTCTTGTGTTCTACAAAAGATAATGGATAACAAATGCAAGGAGAAGAGACTAAGCTACCTAAAGATGGAGTGGTGGAGCTATCAATAGATATGCTAAGCAATGGTAATCTTTGAGATGTTTGGCCTTTGTTTAGTTTTGGTTGAATGTTGTAGAGATTGAACTTTGTTAAATGAACTAGAAGTTAGAATAGAAAACAAGATGACAATCAATTGTATGAAGTTTAGTGACAAGGACAAGATTGACATAGAAACTTGGAGCATATAGCACATCCATCAATATTAATGAAGTAGATAAGTGTATTGTACTAGACATGGATGCAAGGAGTTTTGAATCATTTAGTAAAATGACAGATACATGGTTGATCTTATAAAGATTGGTGAACATGGAAAGATTAAAGGAGACATGATCTATGACACCTATGTCAAGGAGCCACTGATAAACACTTTTACCTAAAATGATTGAGGACTAATTAGGCTAAGAATTTAAAGTTGTTAAGGATAGTATGAACTAAATTGGATGCATGTTAAGATTGTTGATTATATTGTTGTAAGAAAGCCAAAATTCCTTGATATTGTTCTTGAATGAAAGTAACACCTGGACCTTGTTAATTAACTTGGTTGACATGTCATGTGTTTGTTGTGTTTGTCACATTAACATTTTTAGGACCTCTTGACTTATAGCCTAGTCAGAACCCATGCTTAAAGTAGCAAGTCTCAAGTGTATGATTGTTTCTCCCACAATAAGTAACAAATGCTTAGGACCTTCATGACCTCTTCTTCTGTTATTAATATTGCAACCCCTGCCTCTACCAAAAGTCTTATTCCTTTGTGCGTTGGTGTTGTTGTTAAAATGTTTATTCAAGTTTATAAAGACTTGTGTATCAAGAACAACATTTGAGCCCTCAATTGGTCCATCTATCTTTTTTGCTAAACAACCAAGCATAATACCTTATTTACATAAGGAAAAGGATCTAGAAGCATCATCTTAGATCTAATATAAGCATATTGCTCATTTAGTCCCTTAAAAAACTTGGTTACCTAATCATGATCTTTATATATTCGAAACAATTGTGCAATGCCACAATTACAAGGTATTGACATTTACAACTAGGAGTGGATTTGACATTCTCTAATTCATCCTATAGAAATTTATGTTAAGTGAAGTACTAAATAATTATTAATGTACCTTGCTACATTAGATTGAGTCCTCCTACAAAACTGAAAAATAGAAGATATTTTCTTGTGAAATCATCTATCATATCATTCCAAGCTTTTAATGCTTGATCTATCCATATATTGGATTGTAAAATTGGTTTTGAGATTGAATGTATAATACATGCAAAAACCATTGTATTACACATTTTCTATGCTGCATAAATTAGATATGATGATAATAGAGGTTGGATGCTTCCATCTATTATCTTCAACTTATTTTTTGATAGAAAAGTTAATTCCATCACTTTAGCCCATGAATGGTGGTTCTTACCATTCAAAGAAAGAGAAATAAGCAAGTGTGATGGACTTTCATTTGCATGGTATAGAAACGTGGATTATGACTTGGTTTTTGTGCATTATATGTAATTATGACATGTACATAAAAGGCTTAATTACACTTTTGCCCCCTTATTATCATAATTTCTCAAATTTAGCCCCTCATTTTTTTCATTGTGTAAATGTGGGTCAATTGTTAACTGTTTGTCAAATAAGTAACAAAGATGATAATGTGGTCCTATGATATGTCTTATTGTCTTATGTGGCATTATGTGATGTGGATGTGTTTTTAAAAATTAAAAATAAAATAAAACTTGACCAAATAAAAAATTAAATATTGTCATATGAGGCAAACCACAAAATTTATTGTTTTTATCTAGTAGTGTCTCATTTCTATAGCATCATTGTGCAAATCAAAGCATAAGCTCATCCATGGAGTAAGCTGGATCCAAAGGGCATTCATTCCTCAAAGTTGGATCCATGAAACTTTGAAGTTTTTCCTTAATATTTCTCCTTTAAGCATTTGATTCACAATCACTAACAACATTTACTTCTCAGATCCATTCTTATCCCCACCAATGGCTTTTCTTCCCTTCCTAAAGAATAAAATAGTATATGGTCTATAAAGGTGGATGTGACGAGAAGGTTAGGAGGAAGAGAAGCATCTCGTCTCAAACAAAAAAGGGATGAAGTTGACGTGTCATTGTTCAATCTTCCTTCTTTTGCTGAAGTGTACATTATGTTGTCTCCCAAAGCTTTTGCTTGTTTTAATCACCTTATGTTTTGATGATTTCACTCTTGTATTTCATTTTGATATATTTTGTCTTTTCTTTATTATTATACACTGAGTGCTTCCATGTTTCTTTATTAGGTAGTTTGATTTTTCCTATGATCATCCATGATGGCTTTGGCATAAATTCCTTAGAAAATGGGTTTTGATGTCATATCTTTAAGAAAGTGGTTTTGAACTCGTAAACTCTTTTATAATTATCATTTGGTTTGAGTAATCTTGAGTATCATATAAAGTATCCTTAGTGTGATAGATTACTCTTTAGTTACATTTCATTACTAGAGTAATTAATTACTTTGTTTATTTCTTGATAGGAGTAATTGATAATTCATATATTCACCACATATCATTTGTTTAGAGGCCTTTGCATTTAGAAAAAGGTCACCATTCATTGGTTTTTCATTAGAACAATCATTAGAGGATAGAGAGTATCAATATCATAACCTCAAGAAAAATTGTTTTATCAATCTATTGGAAGAAATGAGAAACAATCTTTCCAAAAAAGGTATTGAAAATGATTTTGAAAATTTTGAATTGCTCAATTTAACCCCCTCTTAAATATATATAATATATTACCCATTTTCATCCACATAAAGAACCACAACCCTTCTGTTGTCAAAGAACTCTACATTTTTTGCTTTCATCCATATTTCTTATGAGTATCTTTTCACTTTCCCCTACCCTAATGATATTGTAACAATTATTATCATTGTTCAATGTTGATATCCTTTCCTAAATCGTGTCTTACCAATGTAATTCTATGTCTAGCTACATCCTGGTTCAATGGGTGGCTTATGTTGTGTATGGCCTGTTGGTGCCTCCTAATTCCAATATGGTGGGAGTTGATGTTGTATGTGGAGTGTGGTTAGTTTGGCTAAGGTGATGGCATGAGTTTTGTGAGTCGTGGTGTAAGGTTCAAGGGCTTTGGTTATCATTTGGTAAGAATGATTCAATTTTGATGACAGAAAGAATGGTTATAGCAGAGGAGGTTCCACATGAATAGTAATGTTAATGTGTTTTGTTAGCTTGAATTTTTCAGGTTGTTGAATGTAGTTAATGACTAGTATTAAGGCTAGAGAAAGTTTAAGTTGAATAGGATCCATTTTCGAGACACTACCTTTGATCAAATTTTATTTTATTTTAATTTTTTAAAACACATCTACATCACATAATGCTACATAAGACAATAAGACACATCATAGTGTCGCATCATCATCTTTTTTACTAATTAAAGGGTAGTGAATAGTTGACTCACATTCGCACGATTAAAAAATAGGAAAATTAAATTGAAAAATAACAATAATATGATGATCAAAAGTACAATTAAACCTTTTATATGTCACATTATAAGCCATATCATAATTCTACATAATGCACAAAGTCACATCATAAATCACATTTTTGTGTTACATCATTATGTCGTTATCAATTTGACTAAGAGTTAACTATTGACCTAAATTTATAAAATTATATTAGTAAGAGAACTAAATTCACAAAAAAAAATTGACATAAAATTCACAAATTAAAAAAAAACAAAAATACAATTAAACCATAACTTTTTAATTTCACCATGAATTTTTTTTTGATGTTATTTTCAAAATGGTCCCATAAATTACTTTAAAACATGAGAAACATAATTCGACCATTCATTTGTTACATTAATATTTATTACAAAGAAAGGAATAAAAAAATGAGATTTGTATCCTATCCACTAAGTTAAGAAAATAAAGTTTTTTTATATAATAAATGATTTTGTGTTTCCTATATTTTAAATTATTCTTTTCTAACAAAACTTTTTATTTGACTCTTAACCAATGAACTTGATGTATAAAATAGAAAAAATTGATAATTTTTTTTTTTTGAAAATTAAGAACTATGAAATTGAAATTTCATAAAAATTAATTTGAAATTATACTTATATAAACCAAAAATGTATTTAATCTTTTCATTCTAATGAATTATGTTAGTATTGTGTTATTATTGGATTCTTGCGTGATAGCTTACTAGGATTCATAATTTTTTTATGCTAGACCTTCATTATGGAAGGCACATAAGAACCTATTTAAAAGTAAAATGTTCTCAACGCCTGTTTTTATTTTACTAATAAAAATTGAATCCAAAATCTCACTTAAGAAAAACTATGGTCTTTATCATTTGTATGAACAACGTTATTACTAGGACTCACATTTGTGGTTATTAAAATTAATTGCATAGCAACTTGTAGTGTTTATATAATTTTTAGCTTTCTCAAAACTAATTTTGTGGTGAGTAGAGAATCAATTTTAGGATAAATATCTTTTTTAATTCGTGTTGAGTATATTTGATTTTAAGGATGAAACTCATAAAATAATTAAAAATATATTTATATTTACTTCTTAAGTGATTATTATTCCCAAATAATTCTTCTAATCAACTTTAATTCTTCTAAATTTACTTTTAAGATATTGTTTTCAATAAATATATATTTAATATCAAAATTTTCAAAATCAATCCTTTCAATATTATATTTTTCTAAATTAATTCTACCAATCTAAATTAAACAAAATGAACCCTTATTATCTATCATTTTATTTATTTTATAAGTTTTTTATGATTGGTGATCTTTTATATTAGAATAAAATTTATTTAAAATACACTAATAATGTAAAATATTTTTTACACTGGCAATTAATCCTAAATTATCATATCATTAAAAATTGTTAACTTTTATGATAACTACTTTGAAAATCATATTTATGGTAATATGTAATTAGTTTTAAAATATAAAAATATTTACACTAATAATGTATCCATATTAAATTTTAGAATAATCACCAAATGCATTTCTGACTTATTTTAGAAATAAAAGTATAAGTAACACACTCTTATAATAAAAACATTGTTGTATTACTATGTGAATTCACGTGGATTTATTAAATGATGTAGGTATTTTATTTTGTGAATTTCATTTATTATTTAATAAATTTAAAATAAATTTTAATTAATAATTGAAAATTTGTTAAAAAATATGTTATTAACCTTATTTTATTTTTTTTGGAAATACTAGTCTTTTTAATCTATTTTTAGTCCTACTAGTCTTTTAGTGTCCATTCTCACGGTCTAATGGATGTCAAACCAGGTGGATCTAAAAAGCGATTTGTGCCTTCTAAAAAACTAGCCTTCCCATGGGCATTGCTATTCTTACCCCCATTTTTGGCTAAGTTCACCCCCCTTATATTGTTTGATTTTTTTTATCAAAATATCCTTGATGGAAACACATGTTTGTTGTACAAAATACACAACAAAAACGTGTTTTCATTGTGTTAAAGGGTGTGGTCTTAATTCACAACGAAAATATGATTTTGTTGTGTATTGTGCACAACAGAACCATCTTTTCATTGTGTATAGGGCCAGCACACCCCTATAATACAATGGAAACATGTTTCCATTATATATGAATATGAAATACCCAATGGAATCCATTGTATTATTTTTTTTTCAAAAAAATTAACATAACGAAAACATGAAAAAATTAACACAACCAAAAATGTTTTTGTTGTGTTAATTTTTTTTAAAAAAATTTAATTGAAATATTAATTATGATACAATTTATCCTTTTTTATATTAATCAAATTAATTATGAAATAAATTATCTTTTTAATTAAAATTAAATTAATTACAATAAAATTTATGCTTTTTAATAATAATCGAATTATGATACAAATATTCTTTTTAATTGAAATTGAATTAATTGTGATAATTTATCTTTTTAATAAAAATCAGAATAATTATGATATAAATTACCCTTTTGAATAGAAATCAAATTAATTATGATATAATTTTAAAAAAGATACAATACAAGTTTTCATTTTTAATAATAATCAAATTAATTATGATACAAATTACCCTTTTTAATAGTATCAAATTAATTATGATGCAATTTATTATACTATTAAAAAGGGTAATTGCATCATAATTAATTTGATTACTATTAAATATGGAACTTGTATTGTATCTTTTTAAAATTGTATCATAATTAATTTAATTTCTATTAAAAAGGATAATTTGCATCATAATTATTTTGCTTATTATTAAAAATGGTAATTGTATTGTAATTATTTTAATTTCAATTAAAAAGAGTAATTTTATATCATAATTGACTTAATATTAAAAGGTAACTTTTAAAAAGGTAACTTATACTGCAAATTAATTACATAACTGAAATACATTTCCATTGTGTTAATTTTTTTTTAGACCTAAGCAAGGACAAGTTTGCATGACATCTTCTCATCTATCCCTACTTTATCAAAGAAATATATTTCCATTGTGTTAATTTTCCTTGCTTAGGTCCTATAGGGACCATGTTGTAAGACATATATGGATTGAGAACCCAGAAAGAGCTCAAGTTGATGAGCCACAGTGATAAGGTGTTATTGATGCCTACGCAACCAAAGGTCAGGGGCTACGTGGAGAGGTCAGGGCTCATCTCTCTTATACAAGCACGATATACTGCTACAAACAAAGGCGTGATATGTGCCTTTATTAAGTGGTGGCATAAGGACACTAGCTCTTTTCACTTGTTAGTAGGGGAGATGACCATAACCCTAGATGATGTGTCATCTTTCTTACACTTGCCTATTACAGGTAGAGTCTGCCATCACGAGCATGTTACTCGTGAGGACGCTAAAGGGTTACTAATGAGCGAGCTCGGTTTACTTGCCAAGAGGCAGTCAGTGTGACTGACAAGGAGCTTGCGTGACTCTCTAGTGGCTAAGGAGACATATGAGACATGCGTCATAGCTAAGGAGTAAGTATTTATAACTAGAGGTATTTTGTTACATTTGGTCGATTATGCGATATTCGCAGCTACTTAGATCTCTTGCATGATTTTGAGACTTGAAACAAGTACTCATGGGGTTCTGCTATGTTGGCCTACCTCTATGATCAATTTAGCGTTGCCAACCTTTGATCTACAACGCAGTTTGGACGGTACACGAACCTGCTTATGGTACAGTTTTGTATTTTCTTTAGATACTTATTTGTGTTTATTGTTTTTATTTAAGTTAATTTATTAATGGTTTCACAGGCATGGACATATAAGCACTTCTCTACCATTACCTTTCGTGAGTCTGTCATAGGTTGTTTTAAGTAGTTTCCTCATTCCTGTAAATGCAAGGCCATGAAGGGTTGGGCTTTGCATTGGCGACCAGGAAAGTGCTAAATCAACTATAGTTGGACGATATCATCTGGTCGCCATATGACGCCCACAGACAAAACTAACCATTGCAGGAGATTTCTTTTTATCTCAGCTTCATCAGATATGGTCCTCATATGTGCGCCCATCTACTGGAGAAGGTGTTGAGGCAGTTTGACTATGTATAGGGGATTCCTCACCCTCGGCCTATTGGTTATCTAACGCTAACCTCGTGTGCTAAGAACTAGGCAAGCTGACAAACGCACTTAGTGGACAAAGGAGTGCCTGTGCCACATGGGGCTCCATGGACCTACATGGATGGTTACTTGGAGTGGTTCCATTACGTTTCCCATCCGTGCCTTATTCCTCCAATAGAGGGAGCGCTTCCATGATTTCTTGTGTCACAGCCTAAGGATGGCCACGCAAAGGTAGCTAGATGAAGTCTTTGTCTAGCAACTTTTATTCGTGCAAGGTAATTATCCATATCTTTCTCATGTGTTTTTTCGATGACAATGAAACCTTCATTAATAATTATTTGCAATTTTTTTGGTAGGCAATGTGGGAGACAGTTGCTCAAAACTTAGAGCGCATGCTGCACCTAAGGGCACCGACTTATGCCCTCTTGTAGGAGACATTAACAATTGCACAATTAAAGGAGGAGGTGAAGGAGTACAACCACCATCAATGATTGATTTTTATTTATGTCTTGTACTGTTTGATATTTAGTATTTATTTTGTATGTACGAATCCTATTGTATGTATTTTTTGGATTTTATATATGTTAGACTTATTGCGTAGTTTGTTATTACTATTATGTGTTACAATTAAAGCATGCGATACAAATAAAAATAAACAAATGCAACATAAATAATATTATTCAATTAATTAAAAGCACTTTTACATGGATGTGATACAAATAAAAAACATTAAACAAAGCGCAACATCATTGTTCACTCAAACTAACGGTTGTCCGGTCATTAGAGCTAGTTGCCCTTCTATTTCACGCAAGCACAAGATGATCTCTTTAGCAGATCTTGGTTGACGAATATGGGCTAGGATCTCTTTAGGAGATCTGCCCGACGTAGCGTATAACTCAATTGGCACAAGTCTTGGAAATTGGGTAAAGATGCAGAACATCTGTGCCACATCCTTGTCGTGTTTAAGTTCTAAAGACCTGTGTTGAATACAACCATTCCTTAAATATATAGGTTTTCAATAATGAGTATCAAGTTATTTTTCTGTGCCTCCGATCTCATCATGAATTTTTTTTCCCTAAGAACAGTAACCATCATGTCCTTACTTACTCTAAGAAATTTTCAACCATGAGGACATTAAAATAAGACCCCTTCAAATGTTGTTGTCATATGACCATCGTAATACACAACAGCAAGGAATGAATCAATTTCTTAGAGAAGAAAAAAATATAGAACGAAGATGGCTGAAAACTTGGACAGATGAAAAATTGTGAATATGAAGGCAATTTGGTGCTTCAGAGCGTGTCTCTTTTATAGTAGTGCAAATACTGTTCACGCATAGGAGTAATTAAAAGCTTTGTCCTGTGCGTCAAAAAAAGAAACGGTCAAGATTGCAATCGACTAAATCAAGGGTCTAGATCGCATCAATTCAAACGCATGTCATGTTCACACATTAATGAATCATTAAAATCTATCTTATGCATCAGAAAAGGAAATAATCGAGATTACACACAGTAAATCAAGGGTCCAAGTTGCATTGATTCAAATATGTGCCCTATTCACACATTAGTGACTCGTTAAAAGCATTGTCATATGTATCAGAAAAAAAAAATAATGGTTGAGATTACACATAGAAAATCAAGGGTCTAGATCATATTGATTCAAACGTGTGCCCTGCTTCTGCGATAGTGAATCATTAAAAATTATGCATCAAAAAATTAAATTTTAAAAATATAAAATGTACAAAATACACAATGGTTCCGTTAGGAGTATTTTTAGAAAAAAAAATGACAAACAAAGTGTAAGGTAAAAATAATGAAAAATGAGGTGGGAATAGCAACCCTTTGAATGATGGACCCAAAAAAGTCCACGTAAACGTCACTCAAATCATTGAAACTATGTTTGGATTATTGTTGGAAATTCATTAGAGGGTTCCAAAAGTACTTTTGGAGAAGGAACTCCCTTGTATCTTTTACTCCAAACGTACTTTTGAAAGGATCCAAATAGTGCTGCAAACATGCACTAAGTCTAAAAGTTAAGCTCAGTTTCACCAACTCTTAAGTGAGCAAAAAATATCATTTTGAGGTTTTTTTTTTTGGCAATTCCCAAAACTTAATTATTTCAAAAACCCAACTTAAAAAGGGTAAGGCTTACAATTGATTATGGTGGGGACTTTTTTTAACAAATCTAATTACCAATTTACTTTAATAAGTTTTCCAACCATTTAGTCATTTACCCTATTAAAATACAATGGATAGGCCTAATGATTAATCCAAAATTTATATACCCTAGAAAGTATTTTATATATTATATGGGTACTATAAACTAAAAAATTATGAAAAAGTTAATTTAACCGATAATAAATTATTGATTGATAATAAAAATAAAATACAAGTGTTTTTGACTTTTAATTTAAAAAAAAGGTTTAATTTACAAACAATTATTTTAATGTAATATAAAAATGCTTTAATATGTCGAATGTTATTGAAAAAATTGTGTATTGATTAGAAAATAAAAAAGATAAAAACATCCTTCATTGATAACCAATTAAAATAAAAAGGAATAAACTTAAAATAGGTTACACCAAATCTCATATAATCAATAATTTTATATAGAACATGATTTTTTACTAATTTAAACCATTGAATTATGACTACATATTACCTTAATTATTTACATTATTTTATCAAAATTAAACAACCACAAGAGCTAATAAAAGGGTTCTTAATTTTGTATATTTTAAAAGTATATATTAAGTTGAAATTTTTGATGTATATCAATAGGATACTATATACATTTACATTAATATAAGATTTTATAGATATTATTTATATGATAAGAACTTTCAATCCAATAGTACATTTTGAGATAAAATTATCTTATAAAAAATTGAATAAATTACATTGACACCCCCTGCATATTTTTTCAGATTGCACACGATACCTCTCATTTTTATCCCTACACGCACCTCCTTAGCTGTTTGAAAAACATTACACTGACACCACTTATATATTACACTAACCTCTCTTAATTGTTTAAAAAACATTACATCATATATCACTATAAGGGTTATTGTAAATGTTGAAAAAGTAAGAGATTATGTGCAATATAAAAAAACCTCAGGGAGTATTAGTGTAATTTATTCTAAAAAAATATTAAAAAATGTAAGAGTTGATGCAACTTATTAGCAATGTAAGTTAATTCATTCCTTTTCTTAATTTTGATATAAAAGTTTGGAAGATATGTGCTACAAAATAAAAATGATATGCAACTACACGATAAGGAAAGTATGTATAAATATTATGTGAATTCATCATAAATTGTTAGGTGTGTCCCATCCTTAGTGGGCCTACGCTAACTTTTAAATAAAAGAAAAAAATTAATGGAAACCTTATAGGCCTAAGCCTGTTACTTGAGCTTTAAGGAATTTTATCCTTATCCTCTTTGAAGGATAAGGTGATGTCAAGGAACATGAAGTGTGAAAAGCAGTGTAGTACTACAAGTACCAAAGGATGTGAATTGAAATTGAAAAAGGTGAAATGGCGTAACATTTTGATAAAAAAAGGGTTTCTTAGGAAATGAGTTAGAAGGGCAAATGTGCTATGTTTTGGCTAAAATTTTAATATGTTGTTCCTATTAGAGAACTCATTATTGTG
Organism: Spatholobus suberectus; assembly: GCA_004329165.1. Taxonomy (NCBI): domain Eukaryota; kingdom Viridiplantae; phylum Streptophyta; class Magnoliopsida; order Fabales; family Fabaceae; genus Spatholobus; species Spatholobus suberectus. The sequence continues at coordinate 5,331 of QUWT01000262.1, read as the reverse complement.
ATATATTTTATTAGTGATTTTGTCTTGTTTATTCTCTATTCCAGGTACTTGTTATTGGGTTTTATTGTGTTGGTTTCCACCTTTATGGTAATGGTTTTGATGCCATGTTGATTCCTATTGATGTTAGGAAAATCTGTTAGTGTACCCATTATTTTATATAGTGGGAGATTTTCTGAACTAGGTCCCATGATTTTTATTTTCTCACATCGAGGGAAGTTTTTTGTGTTACAATTTGAGGTGTTCCTATTTTATTTTTCTGGTCATTTTATTATTGTTGTTGTTGGAATTAACTTCGTTTGTTTTTTTTATTTTTTAGGTTCCCATAAGAAGTAAAGAATTTTGAGCTCTTAATATTATGCTATTTTCTCTAATCCCAACAATTGGTATCAAGAGCTTTGGTTCTTTGGTGGTAATTGCCTAATGGTGAACAATGAAAATAAAGATAAGCCAAATGGTGAATTTGAATGGTTCAAGTTATGCCCTTTAAAAAGACAAGATGGAGGATCTATTTTATGTGAAGAATTTTCACCAACCTGCATTTACTACAGAGAAGCCTAAGGATTAATTAATTGATGAAGAGTGGGCTTTAATGCACAGACAAGTATATGGGTACATCTTTCAGTGGATTGATGATAACGTGTTAAACCACATTAGTGGGAGACACATGCTTAAGCATTATAGGACCACCTTGAACAATTGTATGCAAAGAAATTAAGAAACAACAAGATATATTTGATAAAGTAGATGTTGGCCTTGAAATATAAAGATAGATATTCGTCGACAAATCATTTGAACACTTCTCAAGGAATTGTGAAATAGCTCTCTTATGTGGGTTTTAAATTTGATAAAGAAATTCATGAATTATTTCTTTTGGTTCCTTGTTAGAGTCATGGAAAAAATTTTAAAATGTCACTCTCCTAATTCGCTCCTGATGGTGTGTTCTCAATGAACTTGTTAAGAATAATATTGAATAAGGAGAAAAGAAGAAAGACTCAAAGTTTTTATTCACAATCAGAGATCTTAGTTACTGAGTCATGGGGGAGAACAGAATTGGAAATAGGTAATAAAGACCAAAGCAAAAACAAATCTAGAACTATATAAGATGTCAAATGCTACCATTGTGGTAAGAAATGGCTATTTAGAAATATTGTTGGCTTTGAAAAAAAGAATGAAAACAAGATAAAGATAGAGGAAAAAAGAAAGAATAAGATTATAATGAAGAGAGGGCTAGTATGACATCCAATGATTTACTTCTTATTCAAGAAAATGGTAGTGTTAATATTCTTGAAAAATGCATCCAATTGGTTGATCAACAATGGTGCTTCAATACATGTTATCCAAGAAGGATATTTTCAATTCTTACGCTCCAAGTAATTTTGGTGATGTGAGATAGGCTCATGAAGGTGTATTAAAGTGTGTTAGCATTGGATAGGTTAATTTGGAGATGACAAATGCTAACTTCACTCTGAAGCGTGTGAAGCATGTTTCAAACATTTAGTTAAATTTGATTTTAGTGGCTAAGTTATATAATGAAGGTTATGACAATCTATTCTCAAGGGATACTTAGAAACACACACCAGGGTTCTATGGTTATTATTAAAGGTATCAAATATTCTAACCGTTACATGACACATGCAAAAGTAATTAAAGATGTTCCTGTAGTGGAACCAACTAAAGAAGTTATGGCATTAAAAGTTATGTCACATAAGTGAGAAAGACATGGTTGAGTTAGCCAAAAGGAATGTGTTTTCCACATGAGACATCCACATTTGCATAAATGTGATCATTATTTTGCAAGGAAGCAGCATAGAGTTTTTTTTAAAGAGTCTTTCACCCTACTAAGAGACAAAAATTCTTAATTTAGTACATTTGATCTGTGAGGACCTATGCAAATGAATGCTTGGGTGCAATGCATATTTTGTGACATTCATTGATGACCATTCAAGAAAGACTTGGGTTTACATCTTAAAGAGTAAAAAATGTCATTGTGAATGTATTTAAACAATTTTGGGCTTTGTTGAGCGTGAAATCGGGAAGAAGTTGAAATGTATACACACAGGCAATGGAAGTGAATACTCGGGCCATTTGATATTTATTGTATAAAGTAATGTATTAGACATCAAAAGACTCCTCTAAAGAATGGTGTTACTAAAATGGTGAACAGAACATTGGTTGAAAGAGTTAGACATTTGGTTTCATAGGTAAAGCTTCCACAATCATTTTGGGGTGAAGTATTGAGCATAGTTATGCACGTGCTAAATCTTTCACCAAGTGTGTCCTTGCAATATGAAGTGCCTAAAAAGCTTGGTCATGTAAGGATGTTTCTTACAATCACCTAAATGTTTTTGAATGTAATGCATTTTTGCATATTCCTAATATGAGAGGTTTAAGTTGGATCCAAATAGTAAGCAATGTGCGTTCATTAGCTATGGTCTAAATGAGTTTGGGTATAGGTTTTATGATTTTGTTAGGAAAAAACTTATCAAAAGTTGTGATGCTGAGTTTGTAGAAGATCAATGGTTGGAAGACATTGACAGAGAAAAGATTTTGGTGCCCTATGTCAGTGGTAATGTTGTTAACTTTAATTCAATTTCTTCTAAGCCTAGACAAGAATCAGAAAGAGTTGAGATTTTTATTAATCAGATACAACTGATGTTAATGATCATACCCAGGAAAAAAGCTATAAGAATTGTCATGATGAATAGTTGCAATTAGAGATTGAATATGTTGTACTAAGAAGATCCACTAAAGATAGAAAGTTTGTATTGGTTGGATATACAAATGACAAGTTATCGATATGTTGACAAAGTTACTACTGAGGAAGAAGCTTGAGACTTGCAACATAGTTGTCGAGATGACAACACTTGATCCCACTTAAGTCATGTGAGGGAGATATGTTAGGTGATTCCCTCTTTAAGTGGACCCACACTAACTTTTAAATAAAAGAAAAAAGGAAAAGAAAAAAAGTAACAAAAACATTTATTTGAGCTTTAAAGGATTTTATCCTTATGTTTGAAAGAGAGGGTAGCCATGTAGCAACATAAAGTGTTAAAAGTGGTGTAGTATGTACAAGCACAAAAGGATGTGAATTGAAATTCAAAAAGGTGAAACGACGCTACAATTTGAAAAGAGGAGGGGGTTCTTGGAGATGAGTTGGTAAAGCAAACTTGCTTTGTTTTGATTTCCACCATTGTGGTTAAGGGTGGCAAAATAGGCTAACCTAACCCATTGAAAAACGAGTTGAGTTGGGTTGGATTGAACCCATTCTTTGATTGGGTTGGAAATCTCAACCCAACCTTGGTTGGTTGCCAACCCATTAAAAATTATAAATCTTTTAATTATTTTTTTGCCTTAATTTTTTTTTCAAATTTTATGATAAAAAATAAATTATAAAAGAGAAAAAAAAGTTAAAAAACTAGTGAATAAAAAAACCTCTTAATACTTAAGAAATGATCAATTGATCACAAACTTTAAGTTATAATTTTTATTTGTCCTAAATTCTAATGACAAAAAATTTTGCCTTTTTGTCTCGGGCTTACATATGACATTTAAATAAATAAAAAAGCTACAATGTGCGTTGAAAATTGAAAGAATGAAAGGAAAAAAAACTAACCCGATAGGCTAACCCAACCTAATCCGTCATTTGGCCCGTGAGGTTTGTGGGTTGAATGAGTTGAGTTATGCGGGTTAGAGGATTGAACTATATAACCCAACCCAACCCAACCCTTTTTATTGAGTTATACGAGTTGACCTGCTGGGTTGGACCCATATTGCCACCATTAATTGTGGTGATGTTTTTAATGCTTTGTTGATTCTTGTTGATGTTAGGAAGACTCTGTTGGTGTACCTATTATTTTATATAATGGAAAATTTTTTAGACCAGGTCTTGTAGTTTTTATTCTCTCACATTGAGGGAAGTTTTTCGCTTGGTTATTTTTCAGATTAGGTTCCCATAGAAAGAGAAGAATTTTCAAGCTCTTAATAGTCTGTTAAGTGCTCTAATCCCAACAAAAACAAGTACTCAACTTTATTTACATAAGAACGAATATACTTTAACATAAGTTACATAACATTTTGACCTGATTTAATTTACCTAAAATTATCATAAACTTGTCAAAAAGATTATGTCATTTCTTTTTTCTTCATAAAGTATGTACAACCAATATTTGAAGGTTTTTGTTCAAAATTACTATGCTACGATAAGGTCATTTTGTATAACAAATTCAAGTATTACATAAAAATATCCAAAAGACCAAAACATATTTAATATAGCTTTTTGATCCATACAATTATAGGGTCAAGGGATTAAATTTTAAAACTATTTAATTTATAAATTGATCTAATCAAATGGACTTTAGAAAGCCAAGACAACAAAAAACACTAAATGTATTGAAAAATGCTATTAAATTAGATTGATTTATATTATAGTTTTAAAAATCATTTCAATCTAATGGTGTGTATGGAAAAAAGGAAAGAAATGGGTGAGAAATAGAGTGAATGGAAATAGAGAAAAGAGAAATAAGTGAGAAATAAAGGTGTTTGATTTAAAAGAAATAGGTAAGAATAGCATAACACCCCTACTTTTGTCTTTTTAACTGTTTTTTTAATTATTTTATATTTGTTTTTGAGAATCAGATGAGAATCTCAAAAATTGATCCCTACAGTTAAGTTCATATTAGTAAATAGTATTTAGTTTAGATTTTTTTTTGGGAACGAAGCTTATAAATTGGTAAAATGACCGTTTTGTCAAATAATAGAATTAATAAACAAAAATAGTTATAAGTATTCAAAAATTATTTTAAGGTCATCAATGTACTTAGAATAATTAATAATAATGTTAGAAAATTTTGAGAATTTATAGAGATAGTTTTTGTGAAATGGTAAAAATACCCCTAGTTGATTGTAAGAACCAACCGGAGACTTTTTTACCTCAAAATTTTTGAAAATTTTATACTAAGTATATTTCATTATAAAAAATTTATTTGGAAAGAAAAATAGTGAAAAATATAACAATCCTATTTTGATTTTTCAACTCTTTTCTAATATTTGACAATTTAATTATGAAAAATTGGGAAGGAATTTCAAAAATTTGATTTCCATCATTACGCTCATAATTTCAAGAGCTATTTAATTTTTATTTTTTATAATTTTTACGAGTCGAAGCCTAGAAAAATTTAAAAATGACAATTTTGCCCTTATTTATCAAAATTTAGGGCTGACATGAGAAAAAAGATTCAATTGACATCAAAATATCAATTTGAGCTTGAAATCATGTCATAAATATTAAAATATACTTTTGAATTTTTTTGGGATTTTCTAGATTTCTTATGT